>QFEO01011372.1:0-12085 GCA_003316615.1 Amanita pseudoporphyria | reverse complement strand
CCTTCTTGATCGAAACCTACTGTTCAACCTTCATAACTAATGGCGCCTGGGTCGACAGTGGCGAGCTTCTACGTCATAGAGCCGGATGAAGCACGAAATATGGTTAGAAAAACGTAAGTTAACAATTCCCGTCTTTCCTAACGTAACTAGAGCTGATATTATTGACATAGCCGCAAATATCGACTCCCGTCTCCTAGGCTGACCCGGCCAATCATTGTTTTTTTGGTGCAAGTCATCATGCTGGGATTGACCTTAGGGTATATCGTCTACACGTCCATCGATTATCGACCAGTATCGCACGACCTTGCCAAATTCATTATAAAGAACCCTGTGTCGACCACGGCTGGATTTACATTGATTGGGTCGGTGCTGTCATTCACAAACAGCAAGTTGGTTCTTCTCTTGAATTCTATCAGCAACATGCATTCTGAATGATTATTTGTCTAGGATGACTGATGAAGCTATTCGGTTCTTTCTCAATATCTTGTTAGGAGACCCAAGGCACGAAGGCATAAAACTATTCTCGTTCTATGCTATGACCAAGTTGGCACAGAAATCTCCCATATTCGAGTTGAAGCTTGACAAGCGACTGCTTTGGACTATTCCAACACTCTTCAATATTATCCTTTTCACTGCCCAGACCTCTGCGTAAGACGTCCATATTATGTATGTTGGCCAATGCTAACTGTCATTAGTTGGACAACGCTTTTCACGCCGAGAACAGTCGCTGTAAATAGTACTGTTACGTTTCACGATGCGGACTTCTCAAAATCAATATATACCGGGAGTACACTCACATTCAGTAAGCAATCGCTAATGATAACCACATTCGAAATTAATATGATGCATAGATACTTCTGCGAATCAGATAGAGACATTAATAAGCGGGTACGATGCCGCGAGGCAAAATTTGGCGTTGCCAGCCTCTTTTGCCCATAATGGTACCGAATTTATCGGTGGCAGCACTTGTGAGCTTCATATGGCTCGAAGTAGGTTCGTTAAACCGTTATCGTCATTCAGGGGGGATATCTCCACTTCCAAATCTCTACCAAGACTCGTATGCCAAGTGGTCACGCTTAACGGCCATTCAGCAGGGATCTACGGCAGACGTGACATGCGAAATATTTCAAGATCCTACCACTTACTGGTTTAATCAGACATCTACATTTTTGGGCGATAGCCTCACGAAGGGATACCTATGCTGCAATTGCAATAATGACCTAAGCGGTAAAGGTAAGCCAATTGTCACAAATCAAGTATTTACACTGAGAGGCATCTTAGGCTATGATTATATATTTTATAACTTCCCCGACAGCGGTCATCCTAGTTTGAAGACCATCTTCCTCGTGTTCACGGTTTGCCCATACACGAGTAACGCAAACGAACAAGGGATAAGTGCGTGTCTGTGTGCGCTAGTCTATTTAGAGCTAAAATTGTCTTAGCCGTTTACACATATAGCTCAAGGCCAGAATATTCCAAAGTCTGCACCATAAAACCACGATTGTTGGATGTTAGCGTGACATACAACTCCACCTCTGCCAACTCAGGGGTAGCTGCAATAAACCCGAGCTCTTCGGAGTCAAACCTTGATCTGAACAATATAATTGTCTCCAATTTTATTCAAGACCTGACGGGGAGTTTCTTCTTTGCCCAGTCAGCGTCCGGGAACGAGATTATAGCAGCCCTTGACGTCACTGCGCACGAGTTCAATTCAACGCTGAATTACGACGAATATACCGATCTTACAAATCGATTGACGGTGAGTCCAGACTTTTTAGATATTGTCATCTGTTGTTAATTCCTTCGTCAGGCAAACTTTATTAGAGGTATATATGAATTTTCCGTCACGGTACGTCTGTTAGGAATCAAGTGGTGCAATTATCCATTGATTTTTATTCCTGTCGTTATAGGGTTCACGCGAGGCACTACGACAGAACTATGTCTCTGAACTGGATAATGCGAACGTGTTTTACAAGGACAACTCGATCAATTCTTTGGATCAAGTTGTATGGGGCAGCATCCCGGATAGCAGGATCCCCGTCATACTCGCTCCTTTGATCATCATGACTCTTAACATTGGCCTTCTTATTTACTCGTTTGTCCAATGTGGAGAAATGATCAAGATATTAAAGGCAGAACCAGATGTTGATTTGAGGTACATCGTGCACCACTACATGTACTATGACCCGATGAACGTTCTCCATGTTCTCGCTGCCAGCAACTTGGGAGGATTAATGTTTCCCAACTATGACGAGGATATTGGGGAATATGGCGAGAAGGTGAATGTTATGCTCCGCTAATTGTTACGGTTCTCTTCAATGCAGGATCTGTTGGTTCGTGTTCGTCTGGTACTAGTCTGAGGTTACTTTTTGTCTTCCTGTGTATAACGTAGACAATGCTTTGACTTTTGTTCCTCTAAACATACCATGTTTTCGAACTAGACTACATGATGCAGTGCACGTTAAACCAAACTCCGACGTGCGTCACGCGCGTTATCACGTGACCGCGACTAAACCTTAGCCTCATCAACGCGACAGACGCAATGGCAACGACTCAGCGCAGAAAGGCGCAGGCTACATCGAAGACCAAACCATCAAACCCAACTAGGAAGCAGCCAAGTGATACTACTTCGGCAGAGCACCTCGCCGATGCCTTAGCTACTCAGTTGACGATATCCGACGGAATCAATAAAAAGAAGGGCAAGCAAAAGGCATTGGAGCCAAAGCTGTTAGATGAAGAGAAACGCGTAGTGTCTATGCGCGCAGTAAATGCTGCATCCCAGACATTATCGGCGTTAATTCAATCCGAATCAAGGAAGGGGCGTGAAGAAGTTCCTGTCGTAACATCTAAGAATGGGTCCACGTCTAGCGCCGTTGATGCTACCGAATTGGCGTCGAGACATCTGCATACTCTCCGCTCTCTATCACCTGACGATCTGAATGTCGAAAAGGCTGCAATTAGTATATTGGGGAAACTTGTTACTTTGGGAATGGTACGACGTGTCTTTCTGCAAATGAATGTAATGCTGACATTTTCAGGACGATGCTGCCTTTTCTGTATTGAAAGACATGCAGCCTCGGCTTTGTGCACATCTTAACGTGCCTCCATCGAATCAGCTACAAGAGCCAACATCATATCTACATATACCTATCCTCCCACGCGCCACCAGTGAACTCGACGCCACACTGCTGACTATCATATCTACCTATCTCACCTTTGCGATCATTGTTATTGTCCAGCTGCACTCGAACGGTTCCTCTGTAAAAGGGAAGGCGAAGGACGATAATTTCATTCATGTACTAGCTGATACCCTCGAGGAAAGTCACCATGCCTGGGGTTCTACGCTGCTTCCCTGGATACCATTCTTTACGTCCCTACCCTCTAAGCATGTAGACGCTCTGCTTACACGCGCTTACACCTCCCTTACAAGGTTCTGCGCCACCCACCTTGCCATGACCACTACAACAGCTCAAGGACCCTCGTCAAAGAAGTCCGTGTCCGTTGCCGAAACAATGTATGCGATGCAACGAAGTGCATATCGAATCCGTATGTGCGCGCTTCAATGTCTTGCTCGCACAACAGACGTCGTGGTTGCACCTGCGACAGTCTGGGAGCAATCAGTGCGTTTCGGCAGCATGTACGTCAAAGCTACGACTTCCCAACGCCCTGGGCAGGATAGTAACTTGGAGAACGAGGCTACGCGAATGGTCCTCAGTGCATGTTCTAAGCTCGTCGAATGTACAGAGTCGATGTCAGACGCTAATTGCGAACGATTAATGAAAGAAAAGACATTCACATCGTTTTTAGAGTGGTGGATGACGTTTGCACGCCGAGTTAGTTAAGGTGTCGTTTGGTTATGTCAAAATGATGGCTAATCAATTAATAGGCTAGTGATTTGCAAACGCTCAACAGGATATCGTTATTGATGCGCCCAGCACTTGCTTCTTCCGCCCCATCTCCGCACGTTTCTGATCCTTTAGCTGGAGACACGACTGTAATGGCGGTCCAGGAACCCAGAAGCCCTTTAAGGGATATGAATACTAAGACAACTGAAGCATTCCTAGTGAAGAGTGCGCATATATGCACCGTGTTCGCTCAGATCACAACTCTGATTGAATTGATTGGCGAAAGTAAAGGTTAGTCCTTTCAAAGTTATTCCTTCTGGACCTTGTTCTTTATCTGGCCTAGACAGGGAAGAATTGGTCACGCGAACTCAGGAAGCCCTTCCTTTATTCTCGACCTCGAAATCACTCCAAGACCTTATAATAGCCAGTTACTCCCCAGGTGTCTCGGATGGCGTATCGACTGAGGCATTGCAACGGGCAGGCGATAAATGTGACCGATCTCTTGAAAAACTGAGGAAATCTGCATTGAAAACCTTGGAAAACATTCCCGCCACCGATTTTCTTCTGCAAGATACTCGGATTACTTTGTGCCAGCTATTGGAGGGGACGGTAGACCTATTTGAAAGAATTTCGCAAAAAGTAAGTAATTTACTTGCTAGGCAGAAACTGATTCAAAAATGAACTTAGCATCCGGCCAACAGCTTCTATACCCGCGCTCTCGATACACTATTCAACCTGGCCCGCACCACGCTCGTGATACACGACCCCCGCACTCACGATCTCGCATACAAACACATCGATAGGGCTATAAAACTGCTTCCGTTTGATCAAGAAACGACAAGTATTAATAGGGGGATCAGCATAAAAGAACTGGCCAATTATGTGCGCTGCATATCTGGGACGTTGCACAATCTAGCAGGGACGTTGTATCAGGAAGGTAAACATGGGGCAGCCATCGGGTTCCTCATTGACGGATGTAGGTTGGGACAAAAGGCACTTTCGATGCATCTGAGTGTTCCGCAGAACTCTGGCAGTGACGTTGGAGATAGCGTTACTGTGGCTGATCAAAGAGAAGCAGGTGGTTGGAGACAATTGGAGGAACAGCTGTACAGAAGGTGGGAGTTATTGGGTGTCTGCTATGCTAAGATCGGTGATCGCAAGGTGAGTCAAAGTTGGTTGATAGAGTGGTCGACCTGAGCTTGATGTCCATCTAGAATGCCTATACTGCTTTTATTGAGGGTGTCAAAGCATTCCCATACAACGCTTCCGGGTTTGTAGACAGAGCTCGTCGTCTAACTCTAACCATGCTATTTGAAGCGACTCCGGCGCTCAAACAACTTGCGAACATTGTTGACCGGGTGTCGTATATGGGCGTGTGCGAGCTTTTTCTGGATTATGGGAATGTGTCACTGTCGCAAGAACCTGTATGGGCGGATGTTGAAAAACCGGATGCCATTGTAATCGGCGCATTGTTGGAACGGCAAATATATGGCCTGGAGACAAGTCGGTGGAAACCGAACGTCAAGCCCATCATCGCTCGGCTTTTATCGGAAGCCGACGAGGTTTATCAAGCAGATATTAATCCCGTTCGGAAGGCTAGGGTGTTGTTGAGGTGGTTAGAGTTCATGTATCACGGTGGATTGAGCGAAGTGGAGCTTGGAGCTAAAAGCTTCCAACGGTTCGGTAACGCGATGGAGGTAGCCGAGGAAGTTGAACGGCTGCTATCTCGTGAGGTATGTGTCGCTTTCTATGGTTTTGCCTGCGTGGAATCAAGCCAAACTACAGGATCTGGCGGCCGACGCTGAACTTTCCCTATTTTGCGCTCAGTATAGGGCGTCAGCGCACCTGTGGTGTGCATTGCACGCTCACTTCAAGGCAGACACTCTCCAGAGCATACTTGTCGTACAGCACGCCGAGGACGCCAGCTCGATATTAAAAATATTGATCAGTAATGTTGCACGTTCAGAAACGCGCAAACCTTCAAGTAAAGTGTCGATTTCTTCTCCACCAAAAAAGACACCGCCAAAGAAAGCTGGATCAGTGGGTAAAAAGGTAGTGGCTGGGACTGGTGGTTCTCGTACGCGCGTAGCAAAGAAAGTGGTTGTTAGAGAGCCAGTTACTCCAAAGCCGAAGGCAAGATCAGGTGAGAGTTTTTTCCTGTGATATCATAGTCAATCCGTTATACTGATAACGGACGGTTTACAGTACTACAACCTATTCCGTTGAATAGCATCACGCCGCTGAAGGCAGTTGTTGCCTGTGATAATGCTGGGGGACTCGTTTTGGACGACTTTGACAAGTTTCTCAAGCTTCTCCGTGAGTAATGCACAGCTATTACTTAACCAGCACGTCACAACGCGAACCGTGCAGAGACTACAGCGCATATTCTTGGCCTAATGGCCCTCATTCTGCCTAAAGTACACGTTCTGGATGTAACTCGAAAGATCTGCGAAAAATACATGGGTGTAGCTAGTGATGGTGAGTTTGTCTCTGCCTAAGTCAAACAAACCTATATCGACAAAATTCTAGGATACATATCATCCTCGATTGACTTGGCGCATGAATACGTTAAATTGGGTAAACTACGCAGGGCCAGTGCCGTGTTCAACCATGCGCTGAATTCCGTTCGAAGTGGACGGGTTTCGGATGACGTCTGTTCTCTCTTCTTGCTCCGGTATGCGGAAGCGCTAGCTGTGTTAGAAGATGTGCCTCAAAGGTGCGTAGTTACCTTAATGGTAGGATTATGACTTTTTAACGTCTTGGATAGTTCGGCCGTCTACTGTGAAGCACTCGCATCTTCGCAGAGATGCATCACAGAGGAAAAGAGTATGCCAACGCTTCAAAAAATTCAGCTACGTGTCAAACGGCTAGAGCGTGCAGCAATGGCAGCTCATGTGTTTGCCCTTATACAGCATTCGAGAGTACGTTCTGCGTAATACATTCCTTTATCTTATAACCATTTGGGCCAGCAGAACGATACAGTTATCGCATTAGATGGTATGCTACAATCGTTACGTCTCTGGAATCGAGCCGTAGACGCCTTGCAACGTTTGAATCAAATTCCGTCCTCCAAAGGGTCTGAGTTGGAGAAAGACGTCTTTGATGTGACACCCCTAAAAGAAGCACTCCCGAGTGTGGAACCGACTCAACAGGATCAACAAGAGAAGCGGCTGCATAGACCTTCTCTTGATAGCCTAGAGTGGCGAGTGTCGGAAGGACTACTTTCAACGCTGTTCTCCTTGTGCCAGGCGTACTTCTTTCGTGGGTCAGCTAAAGAAGCAGAATATTTTGCACAGCAAGCACATGATTTATCTCTATCTATGAACGCACCAGCTTTGCTGAGTCGGGCACTGGCGAAGAAAGGAGAAATCCTCCTACAACTCGGCAAACTCGAAGAAGCCCATGGAACCCTGTCAAAGGCTAGCAACATCTTGATAAATATCCCTGGAATTGATTCCGCTGATGTCTGTCGGCTACACGGTGACCATAATCAGCGAGCTGCGAAGCATGAGGATGCGAACCAGATGTACGTCGAAACTACGACAATGCTGGACGAGCTAGATACTGCTTTCAAAAATTTCGATGGACTTGCTTTAGGGTAAGTGTTTATATTCTCTCCCATCATGGGGTCTGAGTGTTGTCCATAGGCCCAGAAAATCGGCTGGGTTGACTCCTACGGACAAACCTGCCAAGGAAATCATCGTACCTGACCTGCTTGCTACTGTTCTTCGGCAACAGAGTGGGTTCGGTTATTCTTCCTGTCTGTATGCATGCACTCATAAGTTATAGTCTGGCTGTTGCGAGATGAAGGCGGAGACGAGTATATGGCACTCCTAGAAAAGTTCATGGCTCTGCCGCACTCAAGCCGCACAAAGGTATGCCGTGACAAACTTAGAGATTTGATTTTTTTTTATTGAGACCATCCTCAGGCTGAAGAAAATGCCTTAATGGCACAATTAACATTGCACAACGTTTACAGCCGTTTCCGTGACGACATGTTCCTGAGCTCGCTAACTGAGTCAGGTACGTTTATGAGCTTTTTGACGCTAGGTCGATAGTGAAGCTGGAATAATAGCTACTGCCTTACCCATGGGCATGACTAGCAAAAAAGAACACGCTATTTCGCCCACAGCCCAAGACTTGCTTAATATCCTAGACAATGCTGCAAAATTATTCTGGGCCAATCTTTCACTTATTGCCACCAACGGAAGTGTTCCTGATGTTCGTAATGCTACGGTTTCCTTGGCATTAATAAGCGCATTCCGAACTTCACTCGGGAGGCCTGGCAAAGGTGAATCCAGCATAGCAGCTGGACTACTCGGTAAGCTATTCAGATCCTCGTCTGTACACATGATACAACAATCCATGGGTAGATACCTCCTCTGCCATTACACTTCACCGAGAAATGCTTGAAGCGATACACCACAAGTTCTTAGACTTACGTTCGATTGACGACTTAGAATGGCATCTCATTTCCCCAGAAGGAAAAATCCTCCCACATCCTACCAAGAAACATAATCGATCTATATTTGACACGTCTGACGAGGATAACTTGGACGAAAATGATATGAAAAGCTACTGGAACTTCATTCTGCAGAAATACAAGTCTCAAGCGTGTGACGCGAAGTCTATATCTTCGTGTCGGGGAGGAGAACTGCCTCCTAATTGGACTGTTGTTCATATCAGCATGACTAGCGACAAGAGCACTCTTTTCGTATCACGACAGCGAGGAGTGGATGCGGAACTTCCACCCCTTATTTTCTGTGTGCCACTCAAAGGCCGCAGAGATAACGGGACCGGGGACGAGGATGAGCCTCATCTCACGGTTGATGACGCTCTTGTCGAACTACGAGAGATTGTCAGGCTAAGTGACTTGGGAACAAGGGCAGCGGCTCACATTAATGCCGAAGATGAACGGGCGAGAATAAATTGGTGGAAAGAGAGGCGGGATTTAGACCGGCGATTAAAGGAGCTTCTAGATAATATCGAGTTCTGCTGGCTGGGTGCTTTCAAGGTAGGTTTCCAGTAAGCCTCTGATACAGACGAAACTCACAATTATTCAGACTATTCTCAATCCTTCTCCCAAAAATCCCACAGGATTACTGAATGAACTTCGACTCAAATTGGAAAAACTTTTCCAGCAAAGCTTGGGTGTGCGAGATAAACGTATCAAACCACGCAGCCAGAAGAACACTGATTCCGCACCATCCGTGTCGCCGAAAGAGCTTACGCTCGATGATGCTCTGGTCGAATGCTTCTCCACGTTATCTCCCAAGTGTCGAGATGAGGAACTTGAGGATATGATTTACTTTGTACTTGACCTGTACCAATTCCATGGCATCCGAGTGGCAGTGGCGGAGTTGGACATGATGCAACTAGTCGTGGATCTGCACACCGTGTTAGAGGAACACGCGGGACGCGTCCGTAAATCCAATCAGCCAACCACGCCCAAGGAAACAACGACTGCCTCTGGAGGCGAGGACGAACACATTTTTCTCGTGCTCGGCAAAGACCTGCAAGGCATCCCATGGGAGAGTATACCAGTCCTGCGGGGTAGAAGTGTCAGCCGGGTTCCGAGCCTAAACTTCCTTCTTGATAGAGTCGAGTTTGTCAAACGTCAACGCGCTGTTCCGTCCTCCCCGCACATTGATGGCTCCCATGCGTACGGTGTGCCCGTCGATCCTCGGAAAGGGTATTATGTCCTTAATCCAAGCGGAGACCTTGGACGAACACAGGAGAGGTTCATGGACTGGGTCAAACATATGGAAAAGGTCGGATGGCATGGGACTATCGGGCGTCCCCCAAGCGAACAACAGTTCTTGAACGCCCTACAGACGCAAGACTTGGTTGTGTATGTACACGCATATCCAATCCGGCTTCCCAGCTGACGTTGAACGTTTGCTAATTATAGGTACTTTGGTCACGGAGGCGGAGAACAATATGTCCGCTCACACAAGATCCGTCATCTTAGGAGATGCGCGGCAACGATGCTATGGGGTTGTTCATCAGGGGCTCTAAAAGAGATGGGCGATTTTGATAGGACTGGGACACCAAACAGCTACTTTGTCGCTGGCTGGTATGTTATGTCTGTCGAAGCTTATCGTATTGCTGATTATTTGCTAGTCCTACTCTTGTTGCCAATCTGTGGGATGTAACGGATAAAGACATCGACAAATTCTCGCAGTCCGTTTTTGAAAAGCTGAATCTATCGGCAAGCTTCCTGAAAAGCGGCTCAACAAAGAGTTCTTCGCCTGTCACGTCTGTTGTGGCTGCTGTCGCACAGTCAAGAGAAGTTTGCAAGCTGAAATATTTAACAGGAGCAGCGCCAGTGGTCTATGGTATACCCTTTTATCTATGATGCCCCCCTCTCCGCCAACAGTGTTTATGACATCTCTAATGGAAGTCATTTTGTCTGTTTGTACCACTCAATCCTATTCCGGTTGAAAAATTACAATCATTAAACCGCCATTATTATTTTACAAATGCTAATCTAATATCGAATATCTCAAAAGTTCTTGTTGACCTCCTGTTGGGCAGCTCCCTTCTCGTTTCTGGCATTGCCTGTTGAGAGAATGAAGGTAAGGACACGAAAAGTTATGCAATGGACAAGACAAACCTTCCGCTTGTTGACTCTTGTCACCAGTAATAGCGCCAACAACGGCATCTTTTTTGCCGGCGAGGCGATCTACTGTACCTTCGGCGTATCCCCGAGCTTGGGCTGCCTTGTATTCTGCCTCGCCCTTAGCATGCTCCTCTTTGCCGGACTGTTGCCATGTGGTTGCGCCCGTCGCGTTGCCAATGCTTTCGACGATGCTGCCTTTCACCGAATGGAGCTGGCCAGAAGCTTTACTGCGATAAACGCATTAGATTCGTGGAAATCGACGCCTACTGACAGTGCTACTGACCTCGGTTCGCTGTTGTTGGAAGACATTCTGAAGATTTATATGTGTATACGGCTCGGAAGTCGTGAAGAACGTCTGACTTGGAGCGCTGACTCTTTATACCCTTGGAGACGGCCACTACCGAAGCGGAATGAGGTCATAGTCATTGTTGACACCATGACGTATAACACAGGAGCATTGAATAACGCTCTACTGTCATCAACATGATCAACCCTGACGTCATGTTATGCTGAACAAAGTCGACACTCGTATTTTGCCCAATTCAAATATACGCAGCCTCGGACGCGTTCCGATGTCACGATGAGTATGTCATCGAACGTTGAACTCGGCAGACATGTGGTTTTCTCGCATGGCAGTCACTGCATAATAAGCTCAGCACCGTACCCATTTAAACACGAGCATAGTATCTTCCACTGACGAAAAGAAAGTAGGTTTGTAAGGTGGAGCGCTACTCTTGGCAAGCGCCACAAGTACGTGATAACCTGCTTACCGTCATCTCTCGATCACCATGATGTCATGGATTAGTGCTTGACGCCGTATCTCTAATGGTGACAAGGAGTGGAGCGTTCGTAGAGAGGACTTGGTTTGAGTCTTGGAATCACCGGTAGTCATTTTTACAATGATACCTTCAAGATTGACGAAGTGGAATAGGACTGGTATTGCTCCAGTTTCAGACAGAACTCTGCGCCAAAGTTCGTTCAGGCCCGGATCTGACGATGGAGGACACGCTGGACCACCATATATGGTCTTCCGGACGCATGATCAATCTCAGTGACATAACTTTTTCTCGAACGTTCTCTTCGCTTCCAATAGATACATTAGTATACAATGGCCGCTGAAATAAATATTGTTCTTATATAGTCCAAAACAAACGTTACAACTCGATTATCGCATCAAGGAATATCTAGAGCTCGTCATTACTGAACCTGGAATTGTGTCATAGTCCGTCACTTTGCTAACTTCCACCGACATCGTCGGCGGCAGCACAGTTTGAGACCCAGCGACTGTCATGCGATTATTGAGAAGGACCATTATTGCATTCGAATACACCTTTGACAGAATTATTAACGGTGCGGTGTAAATGTCTCCTATACGGCTTGCGACCGCTACGAAGACGAGAGACAGGAGATTTACAGCAGCTGTTGAGCAGATCATCAAATCGACGCAAGCAACATGGGCAGGCGCAGCGCTTACCCGTCGCACATCCTGTCTCAACTATGAGGCGTATCAGACGTGTCGTCTTCAACTCAGTTTGATGAGAAAAAGTCCTGCTGTTCGAGAGCTTTCAACGGATTGGGTTAGAATATGTAAAACGATTTACTAGAACCACTCACAGTT
>QFEO01011368.1:0-17274 GCA_003316615.1 Amanita pseudoporphyria | reverse complement strand
CTGTTCTCCTCCTCTGCACCACGTTCTCGTCACTAGCAACTACCCGCTCCTCTAATGCATATTTTGCACTGCCAAAAGGCCCTGTTGCCATCTTCGTTGGAGGGACATCTGGAATGGGCTGGGGCATGGCTAAGGCCTTTGCCCGCTGTACAAAAGGGAATGCATATGTCATTCTGATTGGACGTAACGGAGAAGCCGCCGAGTCTATTCTTGCTCCACTCCCCAAGCTATACGCACCATGCACGCATGAGTCTTTCCAGTGCGATGTCAGCCTTATGAAGAATGCTCATACCATAACACAACAGTTATCCGTGTCATACCCCAAGATCAATTTCCTCGTCATGTCCAAGGGTTTTTAAGTACGAAAAGTTGAAGCGAAACTTCTGAAGGGATTGACAGGAAGCTCGCCGCTCATTACTACGCGAGATGGAAGTTTACTAGGGACTTGCTCGTCTTCGAAGAGCGAAGGGCGCAGGTGAGGACGCTAAAGCAGTATCTATTTTTGCGGCGGGACATGGGGACGCAATTGATGTGAACGATCTCAGGTTGAAAACATACTCCCCAAGAGTAGTGGGCTTTGCTGCACCAACATATAATGATCTCGTGATGGAGGTAGGCACTCTTATTTTCCTGGACGTTACGGGTAACATAATCACTACTCTCCGGGAATTTGCACTAAGGAATCCCTCCATATCATTTATCCGTGCGTACCCAGGATTCGTGTTATGTCCAAACCCGACTCCACCATTTTACGCATCTCGTCAGGAGCTACGCTCGGCTTGCTCCACCCCTTCACAGTTCCCTCAGAAGAGTGTGCGGAATATATGTGGCATGGTATTTTTGACAGCTCCGGGAGTGAAGGTAGTGCTAGTATCAAGGGTGCATGGAGAAACGGATCAAAAAGGCGAGATTTGGGAACAAAAAATACTTTGGCGACAAGAGCCAAAGACAGAAGCTTTGGGAACAAATTAGACCACCTGTGGTGGTTCCTATATACATAATCACGTAGTACACGAAAGCTTTATAACCACACAAACAGTACATAATCAATAGTAAAATGCAAATACAGCATTGAAGAATTCCTCTGCTTCCCATTACTGTTCATTCTTCTAGCCCCTCTTCTGTGTTTTCAATTGGGATATAAAGGCTGTTCAGTTATCCTTGATAAAACTGCCCTGTGAGTTGTGTGAGGCAAGGGTGTACCATAGGGACAACTTCATGTTTGGTTGTCCTGAATACTACATCAGGAAAATGGTATCCCTGACTCCCTTCTTTTCCCCATCACATACACCTGAAGCTTCTCTGATTCACTATGTCTTCCTAAATTTGTCTATGTGATTGCTAAATTGGCCATGACATTAAGAGTATCTGGATGGTCTGTCCCAAGTATTTCTTTCCTTTTCCCCATCACATACTCCTCAAGCTTCTCTGACTCATCATCTCTTCCTAAATTCATGTATGTAATTCATGTATGTATTTGCTAAATTGGCCATGACAGTAAGAGGATGTGGATGGTCCATCCCAAATATTTCCTTCCCTTTCCTCATCACATACACCTGCAGCTTCTCTGATTCATCATATCTTCCTAAATTCAAGTATGTGATTGCTAAATTGGCCATGATAATAAGAGTATCTGGATGGCCTGCCCCAAGTATTTCCTTCCTTTTCCCCATCACATACACCTCAAGCTCCTCTGATTCACCATGTCTTCCTAAATTTGTGTATGTGCTTGCTAAATTGGCCATGACAGTAAGAGTATCTGGATGGTCTGTCCCAAGTATTTCTTTCCTTTTCTCCATCACATACACCTGAAGCTCCTCTGATTCATCATATCTTCCTAAATTCATGTATGTGTTTGCTAAATTGGACACAACAGTGAGAGTATCTGGATGGTCTGTCCCAAGTATTTCTTTCCTTTTTCCCATCACATACACCTCAAGCTGCTCTGATTCATCATATCTTCCTAAATTCATGTATGTATTTGCTAAATTGGACATGATAGTAAGAGTGTCTGGATGGTCTGTCCCAAGTATTTCTTTCCTTTTCCCCATCACATATACCTGAAGCTGCTCTGATTCATCATATCTTCCTAAATTCATGTATGTATTTGCTAAATTGGACATGACAGCAAGAGTATCTGGATGGTCTGTCCCAAGTATTTCTTTCCTTTTCCCCATCACATGTACCTGGAGCTTTTCTGACTCCCCCCACCTGCCTTGTTTATACAGTGTATTTGCCAAAGTAACTGTGCTGACAAGTGTATGAAGATGATTAGGTCCAAATTTTATTTTCCTTGCTTCTACACTCTGTACATTCAACTTCTCTGCATCTAACCAATTCCCAACCCTATCAAAGGCAAATCCAAACCTTCTATTTTCATCATCATAATAATGTTTTTCAAGCTGCAATTGTATTGCACATCCATTACTTGCTCTGATATGTGGAACCACCTGGGCACAAAAAGCATAGTTATCACTGTCTTTATCTGTGTCTATCAAACATGATATCAATGCTCTTCTCATGTAAAATATGGCAGGTACATCTGACTCTGATATTCTGTCCCTACTCCAGGCATGTACCAGGGGATGAACTGAATATTGCCTATTATTGCTCTTAATCAAGGAGAATGATACCAAGATCTGAATGCCTTGTTGGAAATAAAATCTGTCCCATTCATTTCTTTTATTCAAGTAAAGTGATTTAGGGTTTAACAGTGTTATTGACAGTGGCAGTCCCAATGTCTTTTCTCCTTCAATATCTGTCTTGTTGTAGTTTACAGCAGCATTCCTAAACATATCTTCTGAAATACTCTCATAATGGAGGAAAGCAAAATATCTTTGGCACATGATTGCACTCTGAGCTGCAAGTGATTCTTGTCCTGAGCCTATTGCTACTCTTTGTTCAATTTCTTTCATTGAAATCTCCCATGTTCCATAAGTGGAGTATCCATAGTTAGATGCACCCTTGAATTCAGAATTGATCATTAACTGGTTGGACTGCTTATGATACAGCTCCAGGTAATCTTCTAGATTGCTGTCACATGCCTGGATGTATGCTCCAGCTTGATCAATAGCAAGTGGAATGTATCCCAATTCCATCACAAGCTTTCTTGCCAATACAGTTTCTTCAGAATCTCCATCTAGCATGGCAGAACTTAAAAGTAACAGAACAGCCTCATCCTCTCCCATGCCCTGAACCTCCATTGAATTTTTTTTCAATGTGATTCTCATGAGTGACTTGTTCCTACTAGTGATCAAAATGTTCCCTTCAGTTCCTGTAGGCAGGAACTTTTCAACTATTTCATATCCTCCATCTGCATTATCATATACCATAAGCCAATTACTCCTGTCAGAAATCCATTTCAAAACAGAATTAGCAGTAGATTCAGCAGGCAAATTTCTAGCATTTGCAATCTGCTTAAGCCTAAGATCAATGGAGTGTTCAGAGGAAGCATCAATCCAGAATATGTCAGAGAACCTTGAGTAGATCTGTCAGAAACAGGTATCTAGAGTAATTATACTTCAGAGTTACCTGTGTTTGTTTTTCTCAATGAACCTGAGACAAATCTGAGTTTTACCAATGCCACCTAGTCCATATAGAAGGAAGGACTTTCTTCCTTTACTTGAATCACTGCTGAAATGATCTTTGAGTCTCTGGAGATAAACATCTCTACCAGTGAAGAAAGAACTAGGATTCCTCAAAGGAGGTATTGTTGGTATCCTCTCAGGAGCAGGACCTGGAGCCATGTGGTCAGTTGCAATCTAATATTATCACCATGAACAATAATTTCCAATTTAAGTGAAATAATTGCTTACATAATCCCTATGAACATCAATGAAACTGCAGCCTGTTGCAGTTATGTTCTGTGGAAAACCAGTTGCAAAGGGCATGATGTTGGATGGTGTGCACAGAGTGTGGTGGTGGTCAAGAATCAAAGAGTGTTGTCACACAATGTCACACTTAGGTACTGCAGTTCAACAAACTCCACCACTTCTCAATCCATGTTTCTTAGCAAGTTTCATCCATCGTCTTACATCTGAGAACCAAGTGTGAATACCTGAGTACATAGTCCTTGCATCGAAAGTAGATCCTACTGCACATTGGACCAGGATCACCACATTCAGGGAGCCAAGTCATGCCCAACATCTGTCTCTAATTTCCTTGTCCTTTTTCTATCTCTGCCATGCACCTTTCGGAACTCTAGCCTCCCTGTCAATCCCCAAGCACTCTTTCTCCATTATCTCAAAAGATGTTGGAGAGGGAGTGTGGTGAGGGTCATACTGAGCAGTTTGATGCTTGAAGCTCTGCCCTTTGACCTCACTGGCAATGGCCAAGATACATAAAGTGAAAGGGGAACAGGATTGCTAGCAAATGGAGAGAGGCATCTAGGATCACAAAACCTGTCCATTGGTAAAATATTCATTGCTATATGTGGTCTCCTGATCATGTTGGTGGGACAGGTAAAATCAGAATGTAGTGATTGCTTCTCGCTCTTCCTTTCCTGTAATCTATCCATCCTCTGTTGGTAAATATGCTAAATGTGCCATCTCCTCTCTCTACTGCACCTCCATCATGCAACAAAGGTGTTTGGCCTCTATGCTCATCTTTGACTATTCTTCACAAGCCAAGATCATGAGATACTCACATTCATGCTAAGTCATTCACACAAACCCCCATCACCATACAGAAAGCAGGCATATACTTGACCATAAACCTGTAGTCATATAGCATCTGGCCCTGAGATACCACAGGAAGACTATTCAATGTTGACAGCTGCACCATAGATCAGATGAAGTTTAGGGTGCATGGGCCAACCAGCAAAGGAGGTGTTGATTAGAGACATAGGTTACACATAAATTAACCAGAGAGTAACAGCATACTGCTGCAGCATCTGAAGCTCAATATTTCTGTTGGTGTGTGTGTACTAACATCATTTGATCTCGCAGTGCTCTGCCACTCATAAGATATGTGGATCTCTACAATGATTAACAATTGATATTGATATTGAGGCATATTGATTCAAATGAATCAGCAGCAAGCACTACTCCAATGCAACCAGTGAGCAGCATTATGTTGGCAAGTCAGAGCCTGAATTTATCAGGGGTGTGTGGCACTGAATAAATGCGCTGTTGTTCATACACGTGTGCCATGTTTGACCTTAAGGATGAATAAAAACTGCATCCTCAGCACATGTATTTTCATGATCATTCCTCTTGCTGTAGGCCTCACTGCTTGTCACTGGCAGCTATTCTTTATACACTACCAAAAGGCCCTGTCACCATCTTCATTGGAGGGATATCTGGAATAGGCTGAGGCATGGCTAAGGCATTTGCCTGCTATACCAAAGGGAATGTACATGTCATTCTGATTGGACATAATGGAGAGGCCACCGAGTCTATTCTTGCCTCACTCCCCAAGCTAGACATGCCATACATGCACAAGTTTGTCCAATGTGATGTCAGCCTTATGAAAAATGTTCATACTGTAACACAACAGTTATCTGTGTGATACCCTGAGATCAATCTCTTTGTTATATCCCAAGGTTTTTTAAGTACGAAAAGCTGAAGCAAGACTTCTGAAGGGATTGACAGGAAGCTTGCTGCTCATTATTATGTGAGATGGAAGTTTACTAGGGACTTGCTGTCTAGTCTTCAAAGAGCCAAGGGTACATGTGAAGATGCTAAAGCAGTATCTATTTTTGCAGCGGGACATGGGGATGCAATCGACATGAATGATCTTGGGTTGAAGAAGACATACTCTGTGAGAGTAGCAGGCTTTGCTGCACCAACATATAATGATCTGATGATGGAGGCAGGCTCTCTTATTTTCCTGGACATTATGAGCAATGGCAGTGAATACACATGACATGATGTTTTTGACAGCTCCAGGAGTGAAGGTAATGCTGGTATCAAGGGCACATTGAGAAGAGTATCAAAAGGGCAAGATTTGGGAACCAAAAAATACTTTGGTGACAAGAGCCAGCCAAAAGATCAAGGTTCACATGTGGATAGACTTGTCAAAGATACCATTTGTGACAGAAATAATGATGCTGGTGGTTCATTTAAAATATACATGTTATATTCTGAAAGGGTGCAATCCAATTTGGTAACCATCTTCAAAATGGTATGTGGAGGTAGGAACTTGATAAGATAACCAGCATAGCCTAGGCCATGTTCATTTCCTCAAATTAAATGGAAGGACAGATCTGAGTAGGACTTTTATTTTTTTTTGAAGTGGCATGCAAACCAACAAGTTCTGCAACACACTGGTTAGCTTGGCCATAATAATATTGGTCTAGTTTATAACCTAAGTCCACTGGCAGCTTTATGTTTGGCTGTTCTGAATACCTCATAGCATATCAATTTGCATCAGAACATCCTCAGTGTGTGGTGCTAATTTGTCTATCTAGTCATTCAACCCATGCCAGTTTCCATTTAAACTGTTATTGTCTCCCAAAAAAGTGCTTTGCTACTTCTTCAATTGCTTCAGGTGCTCAAAGCAAGACAGCAACAGCAAGTGTAATACTTATTTCTCTCTCCTTCATTTATTGGTTTGGTTAAGCACTGAAAATCAATCATATATGTAGCAATTACAAGTAATTGGATCACTTAAATACATAGCACTACAGATGCCATATTCTCAGATCATCCCTGTAATGGGCACCACATTATTATGGTATGTATAGGGAATATTGTGGGTATGCCAGAGCCTCAAGGGTATGGGGTAGGGGTATCCATTGTGGACACCCTGTACCCTCACCCACACCCTTGGAGGGTGTGGGGTGGGTTGGGCCATGGGAATGGTGTAGTCAAGTTGTTTTTTTTCTTCCATTTAATGTGAAGTTTTATGACATATCAATGCATCTAAGTGCCTGTTTATCAATGGTAAACCCCACCAATACTTCATATCACTGTTAGCCCCCAGACCCACCATCCATCTATCCATCTAATACCTTATACATAGTTATATATACACATTGTAACCCTTAGAATAATTTCAATGTAGCCCCATATTTGAAGGGATGACATCCAAGTACCTGCCCACCAATCCACCCCTTAAACCCTCCCAATGTTTGCTGTAAAAGACCACCAGCCTTTCAACTGACTGGAATTGAACCAGTCTTTGGTTATCAGTTGCCAGGGTATACTCTCCAAGGGTACCAAACCCCTACCTGTGGGAATAATACCCTGCAAAAACACACACCCTCAGCAAGGGTGGGAGTAAAGCCAGGGTGAGGGTGGGTATGGCTAGACACCCCAGGATATACCCTCCAAAAACCTGCACCCTTTAGCAAGGGTAGGGGTATCTCTGGGGTAGGGGTAGGGGTAGGGGTAGGGGTATGGGCCCAGATACCCCAGGGTATACCCATGATATTCCCTAGGTATGTAGGTTACTAGTGGTAGCCTGTATTAATCAAGGATGAATTCACATATATACTCATCTTGCAATTGAGCTGCAGTTTTTGCTCACTTTGGAAATAAAATTGAAAAAATGCTGAAATTATTCAACAAGCTAGATCATGCCAAATACCAAGGAGTCTACTGTGAACTCTAAGAGACCCAATCAGCAGTTCTTAGGGGGTAAACCAAGGGGATTTTGTACCCTTACCCTTACCCTCCCATACCCTTGTTACACACTAGCAGTTCCTGAGTTGATTAAGCAGCTGTGAAAGCAGCTGGCATGGGCTGTCACACAACTGCTCAATTAACTCAGGAGCAGTTGATTAGATCTCTTAGAGTTGGCAGAGGACCCCTCAGCTTTTAATGCAATCTAGCTTGTCAAATAGGTTCAGCATTTTATCTGCTATTTTGTTTCCAAACTTAGTAAAATTTGCAGCTCAAGCCACAGCAACATTTCACCATCACTGTTCAACCCATCAAATTTTATGCATCAACAATCTGCAAATAACAGCCTGGCTAAGCATTGTCACTATTTTCCACCTTGCTCATATCTTGTGACTACTGGATCCTCAGACCATGTTTGTTTCTATAATGACCTCATTAGATACATCATTTCTTTCCTTTACCTTATTTCCTTTACCCATGATGACAGTTTTGGTCAGTTCCCATTTAGTATATTGTATAAACTCACATGCATTAGCTAGGGAACCTAAGTTCAACTTAGGTTGTTATCAAGATATTATCTACCAATCTCATACTTAGATAACTCAGTGGTAGGGAATGGAAAAGGTTTACATACCCCTAGGGGTATGGCCAAGGGTTGTTAAGGGTAAGGGTAAGGGTTACCCCTGCCATTCACTACTCAATGGCAACTCTCACTTGCTCTCAAACTCTTGTACTTAGTCCTGGTACTTGAGCTTATTTAACTTATAACTTGGTTTGTACAAGTTGTTGACTTAGGCATTGCAACATTGCATCACCTTCTTGTCCAACTTATACTAAGTTGTCTACATTGTAATGATATCAAATTCATATGTATGCCAGTACAGATTATCAACTGGAAAAACAATGAAATATTTTACACCTTGGAATCTCCTTTACTGGAACAGGCCACACAACTTTTCCAATGCCACCATGTTACTTAGCCTTGAAAACTTTATTTGGAAGTACTTTCCCAAGCCATTCCTTTTCACTGTGTGTTAATTTAGCCATGTTCTCAAGCATCTGCAGATGATCAGGACCAATATTTTCCCCCCTTTTTCCTATGACATGCATCTCAAGTCTCTTTGCCTCATCATATCTTCCTAGGTGCCTGTATGTGATTGCCAGGTTAGCCATGACATTAAGAGTATCTGGATGGTCTGTTCCAAGTATTTCCTTCCTTTTCCCCATCACATACACCTCAAGCTTTTCTGATTCATCATTTCTCCCTAAATTACTGTATGTTATTGCCAAATTGGCCATGACAGTGAGAGTATCTGGATGGTCTGTCCCAAGGATTTCCTTCATTTTCCCCACCACATACACCTCAAGATTCTCTGATTCATCATATCTTCCTAAATTCTTGTATGTGATTGCTAAATTGGTCATGATATTAAGAGTATCTGGATGATCTGCACCTAAGATTTCCTTCCTTTTCATCATGACATGTACCTCAAGCTTCTCTGATTCAGAATTTCTTCCTAAATCCCTGTATGTGGTTGCTAAATTGGCCATGACAGTAAGAGTGTGTGGATGGTCTATTCCAAGTATTTCTTTCCTTTTCTCCATTACATAAACCTCAAGCTTCTCTGCATCATCATTTCTTCCAAAAGCTCTGTATGTGACTGCTAAATTGGCCATAACAGTAAGAGTATCTGGATGGTCTGTCCCAAGAATTTCCTTCATTTTCTCCATAATGTACACCTCAACCTTTTCTGATTCATAATTTCTTCCTAAATTCTTGTATGTGTTTGCTAAATTGGCCATGACAATAAGAGTATCTGGATGGTCTGTCCCAAGTATTTCCTTCCTTTTCCCTATCACATACACCTCAAGCTTTTCTGATTCATCATTTCTCCCTAACTTACTGTATGTGTTTGCCAAGTTGGCCATGACATTAAGAGTATCTGGATGGTCTGTCCCAAGAATCTCCTTCCTTTTCCCCATCACATACACCTCAAGCTTCTCTGATTCATCATTTCTTCCTAAATTCTTGTATGTGATTGCTAAATTGGCCATGACATTAAGAGTATGTGGATGGTCTATCCCAAGTATTCCCTTCCTCTTCCCTATCACATACACCTCAAGCTTCTCTGATTCATTATTTCTCCCTAAATTCTTGTATGTGTTTGCTAGATTGGCCATGACAATAAGAGTATGTAGATGGTCTGCCCCAAGAATTTCCTTCATTTTCCCCATCACATATACCTCAAGCTTCTCTGCTTCATCATGTCTTCCTAAATTCTTGTATGTGACTGCTAAGTTGACCATGACATTAAGAGTTTCTGGATGATCTGTCCCAAGTATTTCCTTCATTTTTCCCATCACATGCACCTGGAGCTTTTCTGACTCCCCCCATCTGCCTTGTTTATACAGTGTGGTTGCCAAAGTGACTGTACTGACAAGGGTATCAGAATGATCAGGTCCAAGTTTTTCTTTCCTTGCCTCTACACTCTGTACATTCAACTTCTCTGCATCTAACCAATTCCCAACCCTATCAAAGGCAAATCCAAACCTTCTATGTTCATCATCATAATAATGTTTTTCAAGCTGTAATTGTACTGCATATCCATCACTTGCTCTGATGTGTGGAACCACCTGGGCACAGAAGCCATAGTTATCACCATTTTCATCTGTGTCTATTGAACATGACACCAATGCTCTTGTCATGTAAAATATGGCAGGTACATCTGACTTTGATATTCTGTCCCTACTCCAAGCATGTACCAAGGGGTGAACTGAATATAGTTTATTATTGCTCTTAATCAGGGAGAATGACACCAATATCTGAATGCCTTGTTGGAAATAAAATCTGTCCCATTCATTTCTTTCATTCATGTAAAGAGATTTTGGATTTAACAGTGCTATTGACAGTGGCAGTCCCAATGTCTTTTCTCTTTTAATATCTCTCTTGCTGTAGTTTACAGCAGCATTCCTGAACATTTCTTCTGAAATATTCTCATAATGGAGGAAAGCAAAATATCTTTGGCACATGATTGCACTTTGAGCTGCAAGTGATTCTTGTCCTGAACCTATTGTAACTCTGTGTTCAATTTCTTTCATTGAAATCTCCCATGTTCCATATGTGGAGTATCCATAGTCAGATGCACCCTTAAATGCAGAATTCATCATTAACTGGTTGGACTGCTTTTGATACAGATCCAGATAATCTCCCAGGTTACTATCACATGCTTGAATGTATGCTCCTGCTTGATCAATAGCAAGTGGAATGTATCCCAATTCCAACACAAGCTTTCTGGCCAATACAGTTTCTTCAGAATCTCCATCTAGCATGGCAGAATTTAAAAGTAATGAAACAGCCTCATCCTCTCCCATTCCCTGAATCTCCATTGAATTCTTTTTCAATGTCATCCTCCTGAGTGACTTATCCCTGCTAGTGATCAAAATGTTCCCTTCAATTCCAATGGGCAGGAACTTTTCAACTATTTCATATCCTCCATCTGCATTATCATACACCATAAGCCAATCACTCCTTTCAGCAATCCATTTCAAAGCAGAATCAGCTGTAGACCCAGCAGGCAAATTGTTAGCATTAGCAATCTGCTTAAGCCTGAGATCAACAGAATGTTCAGAGGAAGCATCAATCCAAAATATTTCAGAAAACCTTGAGCAGATATGTCAGAAACAGGTATCCAGAGTAATTGTACTTTAGAATTACCTGTGTTTGTTTTGCTCAATGAACCTAAGACAAATCTGGGTTTTGCCAATACCACCCAGTCCATGTAGAAGGAAGAACTTTCTTCCTTCCCTTGAGTCACTGCCAAAATGATCTTTGAGTTTCTGGAGATACACATCCCTACCAGTGAAGAAAGAGCTACAATTCCTCAAAGGAGGCATTGGTGGTATCTTCTCAGGAGTAGGACCTATAGACATGTAGTTGTTTGTAATCTGACAATTATAATATGACCATGAGCAATAATTTCCATGCCAGTGAAATGATTGCATACATGATCCCTATGAACTTCAGTGAGATTGCTGCTTGTTACAGTTGTATTCTGGGCATGATGTAGAAAACCAGTTGTAGCAGAAGACATGATGTCTGGTGTGTGCAGAGTGGTGGTGGTTAAGAATCAAAAAGCGTTGTCACACAAGTCACACTCGGGCACTGCAACTCAGCAAACTTCCCCACTTCTCAATCCACCTATCTGTTTCTTAGTAAGCTCCATCCATCGTTCTACATCTGAGAATCAACTGTGAGTACTTGAATACGTAATTTCTTAGTCCTTGTATTGAAAGTAGATCCTACTGAACATCACATTCAGGGAGCCAAGTCACGCCCAACATCCGCTTCTAATGTCTTCGTCCTTTTTCTATCTCTGCCATGCACCTTTCGGAACCCTAGCCTCCCTGTCAACCCCCAAGTGCTCTTTTTCCATTCTCTCCAAAACCGTTTGAGAGGGAGGGCGACAAGGGTCACACCGAGTGATTTGGCGCACTCGGCCTTCGACGCCGCTGGCGATGGCCGAGATACATAGAGCGAAAAGGGAATGGGAGTGCTAGCAAAGGGAGAGAAGCATCTAGGATCGCAAAATTTAGTCGTTGGTAAAACATTGCAGGCATCGCTGTATGTGGTCTCTTAATCATGTTGGTGGAACGGTTAAAATCAAATCGTACTGATTGCTTCTCGCTCCGTTTCCCTCCATTCTTTCCCCATAATCTATTCGTCCTCTCTTGGTAAATATGCTAAATTTCTTCACGAGCCAAGATCATGAGATACTCACGTTCACGATAAGTCTTTCACGCGAACCCCCACCACTGTACTGAAAGTACGCATACACCCACATATTTGACCGTAAACCTATAGTCGTACAGCGTCCGGCCCTGAGGCCTGAGATACCGCAGGAAGACTATGCAACGTCGATGGCCGCACCATAGGTCAGATGAGGTTTAGGGTGTATGAGCCAACCGCCTGCGTCGGCAGGAGAAAGGAGGTGTCGCTTAGGTTGCACATAGATTAACCAGAGAGCAATGGTATACTGCTGCAGCGTCTATTTCTGTTGGTGTGTGTGTACTAACATCGCGGCGGACCACAAATGCTCAGTGGCCCCAGTGTTCCGCCACTCACAAGCTATGCAGATCTCTACAACGATTAACAATTGAGGTTCAAAAAATTGTCTGATGATAAGCATTTCGTTCCCCTCTTGCATTGAAAAGGGCGATGTCACATAACATAACGGCATTTCCTACACGTTTCGTCTCACGCCAAGTAAGCTCAGACGGCCGTGGTGCCTCATGTACAAGGACTCACTCATGGTGTTGTCTCTACCCACATAAAACCCACCCAGAGTCCTCACCAGGAGTCTCTCTTCCGCCTCCGAGCGTAAGCTACAGCATGCCAATAGACCTCAAGGACACGTTCAATACTATTCTTCTTGCACTCCAGAACGGTAAGAAATTGAGTCAATTTCTCATACGTGGTTCTAAGCATACGTCCCTAGCGTACCATGTCTCTTTAGAGCACCCGCGCTACGTAGCGCTAGCCTTGTTCATTTGGGGCCTTTGTCCACGCCTACCATTCAAACCATTTTACTACCTATTTTGTTACCTCCCGAAGAAAGTCTTTCGTTCCGTCCTCCATTGCCGTGGGTTTTCGAGGGATGGCATTCGCGCAGGTACGTCGAATGTAACGCTCCAATATCGTTTGTTGATCTGGTCATGGTTAGGGAGCTCTGCGGCAGAGTACCAATCGTTCATGTACGGAGGGTATACTCCCTCCGATAGCATTTTTTCCCAGCTCCAATCCTACTCTGCGCACAATGACGAAGAGGACGAATCCAACCCGTGCTCCGACTGCGGATGCGGATGGGAAGACACCATGACGAACAGCGCCCGCGCTGTCCTATGGATTGCATCCTATTCCATCTTCGTTGGTTCATTCCCAATCATTCCCGTCCTTCACTTTACTTTTGGTTGGTTTGGTGTCAATGTGGTTTGTAGTTTGTGCTTTCGGGTGTTGAAAGGGAGGACGGGCCGGCGATCCGTCTCGCTCCGAGCCGCCGAGGCTGGGGAACCACGGTATAATTATGGGGCCCCTCACGGTACCGGACTTAGTCAGACGGATAGGCCTGATCATGAAGTACCAGTCGTGCTAGATTTCTTTGCTGGCCTTACTTTTATGAGTTATTGCTTGATGTTTGTGCATGGTCTTTGCCTCGGGCTTTCACAGATTGGCAAGCATTTGATGCCCTGATTGCTCTGTTCTGTATTACTGTAGTTCATTTGCGTATCGAACAAAAACTTGTTGAACATCATATTTCACACAGTGCCTTGTGTAACGAACGTAAAAACACTATCATAGAGCGCTGAGGGCATCTTACGCCTACGCATTATGGTCGAAATGTTTTTCGTCCTTGCCATCATCATGGGCTCCCGCCTGGTCCTTAACCTCTCTCAACGTCTTCTTCCCCACCACTCTGCTAATCTTCCAAGGCGCAAACACGTGTCCCTGGTCAAATATATCCTCTATCTCTTCCAACGACTGTCCGACTGTTTCGGGGTACATGAAGAAGACGTGGAGGAAGGCGATAAAGTTGAAGGTGCCAAAGATGAAGTACGTTTTCCAGGCGATGCTGCTTAGGCCTGGGGGAACGGCAAACGCGAGGGCGGTGTTGAAGGCCCAGTTAGTTGCCTTTGAAAAAGAGGGGTTAGTACGGATCGGGGAGGAGGTAGTGTGAGCTTACGGTGGCGAGTGAAACGGCCTTTCCACGGATTTTTAGCGAGTACTGTAATGTCGTGGATTTAGTATCAGCCTGGTAGCAGGAGGGGCAGAATAGGAACGTACCAGTTCTGCAGGGTACGTCCATGACACGGGACCCATCGTCATGGCAAAGCTGCACACGAAAGAGTAAGAGGACACAATGATAGCCTTAGTCGCGGCCTGGTTATTACTGATGAGCCAAATGCGGGCTCCATCGAGGATGCCCCATTCTCCAAATTTGGCTTGCAGGCCTCCAACGAGGAAGAGGAAGAATCCCATTAGGAGCGTTCCGGTGAGAAGCATTGGCCTGCGGCCCCATTTGTCGATGTAGATGATAGCGGGGACGGTGAAGGCAACGTTGAGGACGTATTGGACGGAGTCGGCGATAAGGTTGGCTCGGTGGCCCGTTAGCCCAGCCCCTTGGAAGACGTAAATGATGTAGTACCTAATTATAAATTCGTTCACCTATCAAGTTGAAACGTGTCAGGTTGGAGCTTACATCATAATGTTCATCCCTGAGAGCTGAGACCACATCTGTAAGGAACAACCTATCAAGACACGTCGAGGATTGCCTGGTCTTAATAGGTCGAGGTAGCTCTTGGCACCCTCTTTTCGTTCGTAGTAGACTTGTTGTTTGATTTCTTCAAACTCTAATTGGACTAACTCATTGTTCGTGTCACCGCCACCGTGAAGATCCGCCAAGACCTGCAAGGCTTCTTCTTCTCTATTCTTATCAAACAACCACCGTGGACTTTCGGGAAAGATCGTCATGCCGATGCTGAGAACGACAGCCGGCAGCATCTGGAGACCCCACGGGATACGGAAGGAGGCTATCCCGTTGATATAGGAACATCCAAATTGGATAAAATATTGGATGAGGATGCCCCATGCGATGGACCACTGTTGGAGGGAGACCATGCGTCCACGGATGGCGGGTGCGGTTATTTCAGATTGGTAGATGGGGACGATGGCGCTAGCTTGGCCAACGGCGAGACCAGAGATGACACGGCCGACGACGAGCATGGTGCGATTGATGGAAGCACATTGGAGGATGGATCCTATGATCCAGAAGATCCCGGAGAGGATGATGGTCCGTTTTCGCCCTAATTTGTCGGCGAGCTGGGTGACGGCTAGGGCTCCGATGAAGGAACCGGCCGGCATGGCTGCAACAATGGCGCCTTGTGCGGAGGGTCCTGGGTAGTTGAATGACTTTTTGTACGAGTCATTCTGTTTGCAGGGTGGTTGAGAAAAGACGACGATGTAGAGATGGATAGAAAGCTTACGCTGAGGACACCGGACATAGACGAGATGTCGAGACCAAAAAGGCCTCCGCCTATGCAGGCAAAAGAGCCCACGATATACTAGATACCAGTCAATTGTGGTTTAAAGTCAAGCATAGAGAAGAGGCAATATACGGGATTGGAGGCGATGGCGGCGTTGTATGAACTGCGGCCCATGGCGCTTCTTCTCCTCTTGAGAGGCAATGGAGGAAAGCAGAGGCCAGACTGTACTTATAGCGCCGTAGCGTGTGGACATTTATCTGAGGCAAGTTTGGTGATCCTTCTAACAGGTGCAGTGGCAACACAAGATGCCTTCTAGCCCGGCCTACACGATCAGCCGACTTGGTGGCGGTGCAGAACCTTTTACACAAGAGTTATCATGAAACAAGCGGAACCTGTCTTGTGACTAGAAATGTCTTCCGGGTTTCCAGCAAGAACCTGTGTCTCGAATGACAGCTAGTATTGCCATGTTTTACGGCGCAGGGATGCTTCGTCTAGGCGATAGAGCCGTGGCTTATGTAGCATTAGTCGCGCACCGTGAGTTGCCAGACCCCATCTCTAGTCTCCGAAGCGGCCGAAGCATGAAGTATCCGCGGTCGCATTTGTAGTGCTCGTGTTTAATAACAGCATGAGAAATTGCAAAGGCCGCCATCCGTATTGTGAATCCTTCCGTTGTGCCACTTCAAGGACGCGCCTGACGTCCATTCGAATGGTGATCGCCAACAAGTTTTGCAGATGAACCCTAAAATCTCCTGTATACTGGCAAGTCCTAGCGCTCCATTTTCAAGCCGTTGCTACGTCTTTGGATCGGTTGCTGGAGAGCTTCACGGATGGACGGGGTCCCGGTGATTCGTCATCGATAGTGGTTCCTAACTTGAAAATAGAAAGCGAACGTGTGTAGTAACGCTAATAATGACGATAAAAAATTTGCAATGAATGTATTTCGTTCGTGGTCTAATCGGATGCCCGTTGATTAAGAGTTGGCTTCAAATAAGTAGGTCCTTACGCCATAAGAGGCAATATGAACGATCAGAGTCCAAATGGGGAAATACAAGGGGTTCGTTTCTCTATGACGCCTGCTTCGATGAACATCGATGAACTGTTGTTGTGTTAATGTGGATTCGGACGCACCAATAGGATGAGGATCTTCGCCTACTAGACAGTCAGAACCATATATCGCGGAACTCTCTTCTGTATTGTCATGTGGGAGCTTGTCTGTTACTATTTGGCTGATTGCATCACGGGTCTTACCGCGCTACAAATCGCTGCCGTTCGACTTGCGCAGGAACCTTCGCTTTCGCTACGTCCTCGGAATTGGTTCCCGCTGTCCCAGACTAATGAACATACGCAAGTCCAGGCCGCTCTACCACTTGACCTCTTATAGAGATCCTTCCGGGACATCGCGGCGATGATCAACCGAGTATTTTTGTCCTCGGGCCGAGCTGCCTGGATACTGATGGATGGTAGCGTTTCAATGTACACTTTGCTCTCCACTGTTTCCTTGGTTTGAGATGATGTTTAGGCAAAATGTCACAATGAATTGTGGTGTCGAGAGGGCAAGTGGCATTTCCTGTCAACACGCGAGTTGATGGGGATTTCCCCGCACAATGATCAGCGGGATCGTGCACGTGGTGGCGGTGCATATGAGACGCATTTGCCTGGCCGGTTCTGTGCC
>QFEO01011365.1:0-15199 GCA_003316615.1 Amanita pseudoporphyria | reverse complement strand
CATTGGAATGACAGAAATGACGGAAGCCCTGCCAACTACGTTATGAAATGGGCGTCTTTCAGACAAACGTTTACCTCTCTCTAGCAACACCTATACACGGCCTTCGCATATGGTAACATGAAATCTTCTCGGGTGCAATTCTTTTAGCAATCGGGCCTACAAGGTTCAATAATAGCATTAGTTGGGTAAGGTTACCTATCTTACTAACTCGTAGGCACCGGATTAAGTCCAGACTCCCACTGTGCCCGAGAAGACTTAACGACTAGTGACAGTGGGAGTCTCGTCGAGATTTTTTTCAACGTGCGTCTAATGAACAGATACGGAGAACGGGCTTATATGTTCGGCACGCTGGTAAGATGTATTCAATCCTTTCGTGTATATTAACTAACTTGTTTTCTCCAAAAAATTGGAGTTAGATAACGTACAATCCTCATTTAGAACATCTCGTTTCAAACGGTGTTGGTGGATTAGCCTCCTGCGAAAACAGGTTTTATTCGGCCGTGGTCGTTCGCGACGTAGGTCCGCAGTGGAAGAGTAGAAGGCAAACAGACCTTACTTTAACAAGACTAGCAGGTGGGTCATTGATGTCGCTATTAGCCTCAACAATCCATTTACCTGGGAAATCTGCTGGCATGTACTATTTTCAAATTTGGCAGGTATCATAGGCCCTTCAAGCGCTTCAGTTCTATGTAATGTGGGAAGGCTACTGAATTGTCAAAGCTATGGCCGTCCTATCATAACCGGAACTGCGACCATGACTAGCGCTGTAAAGGCTAGCAGTCGAGGAGCTGGAAAGCTGTACCAAACTCGTTTAAGCGGCTATATTCCCAAGATATATTAAGTTTGCCAATCAAATTCATGTGGCGCTGTCAATAATTGTGGAACGCCGTTATATTTTCCAAGGTTCGTTAGTTCTCTGTCTGTTCGGTGAAATTAACGTTGCAACGACGACTGGTACTAGAACGATTCCGCAGTCGCGTCGAGAAGCAAGAGACTGCACCAAACCAATTTGGACAGTTGAATTCCCAACATATATTAAATCATAGTAAGTGTGAAGTGCTGTCATCGTTTCCAAGTCTATTAGGCCTTTGGCTGTTTCACCATTTCATGTCGGAGAAGGAGACACTAGTACCAAGCAGATCTAGAGGACAGTTCTATGACAGTTCTATGACCACCATAGCGCCATCAAACAGACACGTCGCAATCGTGGAATTGATTAGGCAATTCTAAAAGTGGTGAGAAGAATCAAAATCATGGCACTGGACGCGCGTCAACTATCTAAGGTCGGCTCTGTGAGGACATACTGGCCGTTAAGGCTTAGTTTACGGTCGGTCATGACTCGGCGAGGTGGGATTGTGATCATTTGTTGGGGACCGATATCCTACATCTTACAAGATGGACTTTAGTGGTGGATTGTTCAAAGAAATGCTGAAATTCCACGTTGGCCAAAATGTCATTGACCCGCCACGTGCCACACGATTTACTTTATGCATTTTATCAGCATTTCGTTCATTTGTTAATGCGGTCAACACTGGTAGTATCCGATGGGTTCGCTTGGCGAGGATTCCGAACCAGTAATCCTCTTTCTCATTCTTGCCCGGCAGTGGCAGTCGATTTTGACACCGCAACTCTTGTATCATATTGACGGTCGCGTGGGTATACGTTCAACCCCTAAATCCATGGCCACTATCCCAATCTCCGCGACAAATACCCTCTGTCCTGAATCGGGTACATCCGAAGCTATGATCGCATAGCCCATGCACAGATGGTTGCCGAAATTCTCGAACTCGTCAGCGGTGATTTATCTGATCTCGATGATTCCACTTCGTACTCACCTTGAGTTGAGTCGATGTTTTACAATGACGATTTTGGCATTAAGCGCGGCAGTAGTATTGAAGACCGTCGGGAGAACGTCATTAAATTCCCCGTACATGGATAGGATATTCCGCCCCCAAATGCTTCCGGTGGCCCTGTCTCTCGCATAGCGTTGTTACATTTTCTCTTTGACCCTGCCTCCTGAACGTTTGAATCGGTAATCCAACTCGCCGGGAAACCCTTATCCTTACATGAGACCAAAGAAATGGCGTTGCGCACCCCTGAGTTCCATATGAAAGGCATGTGGTCTCAAAGTTCGCATCTAATGTCAAAACAATAGCGTGGGATCAGGGTAATACTTACAGAGCGTATGATAATAAAATGCAGAACCAGCTTATTTGGACTGTAAGTAGTACATGCAAACCGCCTCATAATCTTGTTGTTGTGGAGACTTTGTGCAGGACCATGTCTATGCCAAACTCCATAACTCTGGATGGTGACGATGAGACTAGAAATGGTATTTATCATAGCATCAGCTCAGTTCGTGGCGCGACTGCGATGTCAACGTGGGGGAGAGTGTCAACAAATTGACAAAGACGCGTGTGGCAGAGGGGTGCAAATTGCCTCTGGCCCAACAAGCAAATCACTCAGTGGGGTTGTTCTGCACAAGATAAACTTACCATATGAACAATAAATATAACAATGGTGGTATATCATTTCAGGAATGATACATGCACCTAGTGGAGAATTGTTGCAATTGATCGAGTATCCTTAAAACAGTTAGTTAAGCGCTGGGGCCAGTATCAGATCAGTGATAATACGATGTGTGCTCGAACGACTTACCATTATCATTATTATAGCTACTCGAATGTGAGAAGCCATGGTTTTTTGGCCAATATGTTGATACTATCGGGTCGTACACGGCCATGGTAAGTCTCGGAACATGAACCTATGAAACCATTGTTGAGACAGCCGGTAACTCACGTACCGATGCTCGAACAGACTCGGGCCCGGGCAAGTTGTATTGAATACCAGCAACTGACAGCAGGCTCAAAGCTAGTCCGGCGACACTATGGCACAGCCTTTCAAGCTTCAAGCGTCATCGTTGTCGTCGACGCGGTTTCTTCGGAGAGCGCCCTCCATGCCCGAATTACAAATCCTATAGACTCGAACCTCCGATAAATTGAATTCACCCTGAATTAAAGATTCTATGCCTGTGCACTGACCAATCCACAAACGTCAATGGACTCGGACATCTTCGGTTTCATAACAGTGATTCATCTGGTCTGGAGAGGGTTGTCATACTTCTACATATCGACGGTCGTGTATTGCCTCACCGTCGGCCGGGAAGACGTCACATTTCCGGCGGATGGATCCCGGAAAAAGACCGCCTGGGTTCTTCGCGGATCTTGGATCACACACTAGCATACGTCCCAAGGCTTGTTGATGCCTGACATTCCGAATCGGTTTATATAACCCTTCTGAAACAAGCGATATCGGATCCTAGCGTCGGGATGGTTAACACGCATAATATCTATTTTGTTTCCAATTTGTGAAGAACTTTTCCTGAGCACCACCATCTTCCCAAATACGTGTACCATACAATACGTGCACAGCTACCTAGTCACGGTCCGATTGCAGGTCCTTCCGAAAGATCAAAATATCATATTACCAAAAAGGGAAAAAAGAGTGCGGTATTAGTAGCGTAGTGGTCATGTCTAAGTCCAAAAGTTCTATGCGTGTTGTGTACTAAATAAAGTGTGTAGTTGCGATGCATGCAAGTCCAAGAGAGCGTACAGCAGAATAGATAAGAGTCAAGTTTTGGTGTGACCATTGCTCAGGTCACGTGCGGTGATCGAGTCTCCCGCCTCGATCTCTAGGAGCAAAGCCGAAGCGGAAGAGGCTGAATCCCGATAGAAACATGACAAGGAACGCGGTCATTATGCCCGTGAAGGCTGGATGGGATGTGTAAGACGAGAGTGAGCCGCTGCAGATGGTGCATTGCCAGCCTGGGTTGAAGATCAGTCAGCAACGGTTTGTGGTATGGCGGAAGAAAGAACTTACCGTCACCGAGACCAGTGTACGGCTGGGGCGTGTAGATGGCGAACCGCAGGGCGTTGTTGGGCACCATGTATCCCGGGATGCGGGGGGAGTTTGGCCCGCGGTCGTCCCATATCAGCAGTGTATACGTGGCTTGCGCAAGGGGCGTGGCGGGGTTTGCCTGCTGGTAAGAATAAATGTCCCATACGACAGAAGTTGCGGCGCCGGGTATGACGCCGTTGGTGGGACCGACGGGGTATGTATTGCCATTGTCTGCGACAGCAGAGACAGTGAGGTGGGTGGGGGTTGCGATGACATCTGTAAAATTCCAGGCAAAGGTGACGAGCTGGGAAGGGGCGAGTTTGAAGTAGGAGGTGGCAGTCTGGGGTGGTTGGGTGATGGTGATACTGCCTGCTGGAGCTGACTGGGGGATGACGAGGCGTGAGGAGGAGGATGCGGTGTTGTTAGAGGCCGCACTAGTGCTGGCGGCGGGGGGAGCGGTGATGGTCGACATGGTCGAGGCGTGACAGTCACAAGCCCGACTGTCCGGCACAGTCCCGGTCCGGTCATCCACACCGCCTCCACCATGCCCGACCAGGGGCCTCCCGTCCCCATCGTTGCCCCGAAACCCATATATTCGCACCTACAGTACCCTCCGCCAGACATGATCCAAAATCCCCAGCCCCAGCCTGCTCTTCGTCTCCACCCCAGGCTCGATATCGGCGTCTCGGCGTCTAAACAACGAACAAAGACGCCCCCGGTCTTGTTCGCCGAGGAGTACTGGTCATTCGGCGCCCGGCCTGGAGGTCCTTCTCCCCCTCCACGACCTCTCCCTACTGTCCCTCTCGACATGAATGTAAGGGCAAAGAGTCCCGCTGGGGCTCTCTCAATGAATTTCCCGTCAACCTCGGCAAACTCCAACACAACAACATCAACAAGGCTGTGGGCGGACGCTGGATCGCAGGGCAGTAGGTTTTCCCCTCGGGCGTCACCCATGATACCACCTACGTTTGTCCCTCCTGGCCCGCCCCCGCCAATATCCACCAATATCAGTACCAATACTAGTTCTAGCGCTAGCACTCCAACCAGTTCCACGAACACGTCCAATAGCAGCCTCGTTAGGCCGTTACCGCCCATCCCCCCACCTTTGCGCCCTCAAAAACGAAGTGGAGGTCTCGCAGGGGGTAGTGCCGGTGCCTCGGGGTCTCAGTGCGTTTCCATTTCACTTTATCCCAATTTGGTTGTGTCATGACCAAGGGTTGCAGGCCGTACCCTGCTAATGCAACGGCCGTACCTGTCCCCATTTCGTGGGCTACGAGACCTGTTGATTTGAATCGAGGTGTGCCCAGTTCGAGTAGTAGCGGAATAGGGAGGGGATACCACCAACAACACCTTCAGCAACAGCAACAGCAGCAACAGCAACAGCAGCAACAACAACAGCTCCATAGAAGCAGTAGCAGTATGGGATCTACGTCTGCTCGTGGTCTCGTCACTTATCTAAGTAAACCGGCCTCCCCTTCACGCGCATCCTCTCCCACACTACCATCATCATCATCATCATCAAACCTGAGCCCCCCATCATCGCCGCGAATGCGTACTGGGCTTGTTTTACACCAGGCTTTGTCCCCACCTAGGCAACATAGAATGCGGTCAAGATCGCATTCGAGGCCGAGGAACACGGGTTTGGGAAATGATACGAGGTATGAGAGCTTGACGGGAGCAGCTACGGCCGTAGCCGGGCCCTCGAGATTAGGATCGCGCGCGGGTACGAGCACGAACACGAGCACGAGCTCTAGCACGAGTTCTAGTGGAAGCGCGGGAGTATCCACTGCCCCGGCTGCTACGACAGGGTATGAGCCTCTTACAGCCGGATCAGGTGCGACGACATCTTCACCTGTGACGGCTCCGGCCGTAATGTCGTCAGGAGCAAGCGCCATTGCTACGACTACGCGCCAGGTACCACAGGGGTCGCGTACACTCCCACCAAAGAGACGTGCTACGGCTTCCTTTGGGTCGTCTCCTCTTTCCCACCGTTCCCCATCGCCACAGCCTCAAACGCAGGGTCAGTTCTCGACAACAGTACTTCAAGTTGTCCCTTCCATTGTCACGCCGGCTCCTGTACCAACCCAGGCGTCGTTATTAACACCAACGTCCTCATCGTCGTTCTTGCAGCCTCCCCAGTCACAGTCTTACTCCCATCCTCATTCCCAGCAACACCACGGTCCAGGTGTCGTCCAACTCCCGCGTGACATGGTCTCCCGCGCGGCTGCCATACCACCCCCTCCCAGCTCCAACTACTACACCTATGTCGGTGCCTCAAGGGGTGTTTTGTATGTCAGCGATAGGGATCGCGATTATCAGGATAGAAGGAAGGAGAAGGGCAAGGAGAGGGAGAGAGATGATGTCAATGCGACTATCGGTGTCACTAGTATTTCGACCATCGCGTCAAACCTGAACGCAGCTCCTATCCCTGTTGCAACTTCTAGTGCGACCTCGATTGTATCGACAGCTACGACTTCTTCTGTCGCCTCCACTTCCTCGTGCTCGCAGCGCACCTTCTCGGATTATTCTTCATCCGGATCCATTCCCAAGGTCGAAACTCATGACACGAACGTAGCGCTTCTCAGCAGGTCTTTAGATGAAGAGCCGTTACATTCACACCCGTTGTCCCGGGAGCTGCACAGCAATGACGGCGTGCGAGGAGGTGAGGGCGATATTGAAGACCAATATGCTGAAGGCGGCAAACAGTACGAGGACGACGCGATTTCGTGTCTGTCCTACATCGATCCTCCAGAGGTCGCTACTGCTCACGATCACCAGGATGATGACAGTCTGAGTACAGAAACTGCGACATCATTACAACTCCCCTTGCCTCTGCACATCATACTTCCAGGCTTCGATCCCCACCCTTCTGCTTCTGGCTCCGTTGATGTGGGCACGGACGTCGATGAAAAACCGCTGATTGTGTATGTGGACGACAACTTTGATTCCATTCCGGATGATGATGAGTTTGCGCGGAGCGTTTCGCCTATGCGGTTTGGTAGACCTGGCTCAGATGGGAGTAGCGTGGAGAGTGGGGAGGATAGTGATTTTATTTCGGATGTGGATGATCCATTCAAGTATAACAAGAGGAGGAGTAGGTGGAGGGGGAGGACGACGACTAAGGTACCTATTGGTACTGATGCTTATGCAGGGAAGCCTAAGCCCAACAGCTCGGGGGTCAGGCCCTCGGGTAGTTTGGGCTCGATGAGGGAAATGTTAAAGGGACGGAAGACTAGGAATGAGGAAGCTGGGAAGGATGTGGTGTCAAGGCCAAGGAGCGTAGGCCTGCAGAGGCTCCGTACCCTTCCACCCTTACCTCCCGGGTGCGAACGTACAGATGCGGGGGTGGACGGCCACGGTAGGGTGCCCCCTCTGCCCGCCTTTGCGTCTTCCTTAAGACGGAGTCTCTCGCCTATGCGGTATGCGAAGCGGAGCTCTGTGGAGGTTGATTTTTTGGACGAGGAGAGTTCGATTAGTCCGGTGAGTCCCGTTGGGCGGGGGCATGGTCATAGGGGTGAGAGGAGGCCGAAGAAGAAAAGGGACCAGCCGTGGTCGTATCAGTTTGATTATCGGGCTGCAAAGGCGAGTTCGCCGTTTACGTTTGGGATGGCGGGGGATAAGGTTGGTGTGGAGGAGAAAGGGAAAGAGAACGAGAAAGTCAGAGAGAAGGAAAACCAAAAAGAAAAGGAGAAAGCCAAAGCCAAAGCCAAAAGCAAGAAAAACGGAGGTGGGATGACAAGCCGTATAGACGAGCCAACCAAGAAGAGGTTATCAATTGACGTGTTGGATATTTCACTGCTCCGCTCTCGTGCGCAGCCTCAAGCGACGGTCAGCGAGACAGGACTTGGCGGGCAAGACTCGGGTCTAGTTTTGGGGATCGACGGTGACGAGCCATGGAACACGTCGTCGAGCTCAATTCACGGATCGACGAACACCACGCCGCAAGGTTCGACCGTGCAGCTACGAGGGACAATGCGCGACCGGGACCGTGTCGGTGATGCGGCGGCGGAAAAGATACCGTCCACGGTCACTACTGCTGCTGCTGGTAGCATATTCAGGACTCGCACGTTTAAAGTGCGCAATCCGTGATAGAAGGGTGGAATTAAATAATTTTCTTGTGCGATATATACGTTATCTATCATGCACTTATTTATTAGATGCTCGTGTTGTATTTGGACGAGAACGCGAATAAACCTGCCCTCAAGTCCATGCGAATGTCACGTGCTTAAACGCGTCATGAATCGGAACTCGTCCCGACGCGTTTTCTTTCGCAACTACCATTCTTTCCACTCATTCATAGGCAGCCTCTCGTTCAACTTTCTTTACATCCAAAGATTAACTGACAAGATAACCAGTGAATGGCGTCGTCGCATGCCATATCCTACTACCCTACGCCCAGACGTGGCTGGACTGTTTTCCTAGAGAGAGATCGTTGGAGGGTACCAAAGCAGAGTATGCCTCTTGGATCTCAGACGCCGTTCCAGTTCAAGCCACCGACGGGGCCGGTTTTATTCGCCGGCACGGATTCTCAAAATACTAATGGTATACCCTCGGAATGGAAGGGAAAAGAAAGGCAGAGTGAAGGAGCCAAGGCAGCAACGGCCACGGTTAGGCCTGGGCTGGGTTATTTTGCTTTTCCGGCTGGGTCTCCACCCCCAGTATTCTTTCCCCCTGCCACTACGGGCTCCGATAGCTCGAGTGCAAGTACGCCACCTCAGTTTGACGACACTTGTTCGCCTAGTTCGGGACGGAAGATTCAGCCGACAACAAAGCCCAAGGCGCGCGTTTCGAGCCACGCTAGTCATTTGCGTGCTTTGGAACAGGCCGAGGCTGACCGTGGAGAAGAAGAGTGGGTCGCATGTGGGGGTGTGTTGAGGGATAGGTATGGGGGTGTGGATGTGGCTAGGACGAGAAAGGTTAAAGAGGAAGTTGAGAGAAAGCGGAAGGAAAAGGCGTTGAAAGAGAGGTGGGACACGTATGAAAATGCGTGGAGAGCGTTGATGGAGAGGTGTAGACCTGGTGCAGTAAATGGAGCCACTTGCAATGGGGAAAAGGGAAAAGAGAAAGTGGATGAACGAAAGGACGTCGGGTTTGGAGATATACCTTGGCCGGTGTGGGTGGAGGACGGAGAAGAAAACAAGCTCGTCATGTCCATCAGCTTGCGTCCTGTATGCCAACCTCCACGGATGAAACCGATCACCTTGCAAGATCTTACCATCAACAGCATAGAAGACTTTTTGCTAGCGCCGCTGAGCATCCGCGGGTGTACTGTCACGCCCAAAGCGAGAGTTCGGAGTTCATTCCTGCGGTGGCACCCGGACAAGCTGGGATGGCTGTTTGAAAGGGTAAAGGATGAAGACATTGAAGACGTGAAGACGGCTATTGGAGTCGTCGTTGAATGCTTGCAGAAGTTGCATGGGGGACACTGAGACTGGGCATGTTGCAGGCCGATGGATGCCATCTTTCCTGACTCTTAGCGTCTTCGTCAGCCGAGTGTTGAAGGTGGGTGGGAGTGTACTCGTGTATTGACAGATTAATATATTAAAGATGGCATGCGTCCTCGTTCCGTGAGCGTATTAAAAGGCCTTTCGAAAGTGTTATTACCAAGCCCTGGATAGACGCCCAGCTCGAACGTTTTGTGCTTCATCCCTGGAAAGAGGAAACACGCCTTCACCCCGAGGCAGCTTCATACAACTTGTCACATTGTTACCTCATTCCCCACAAGGCCTTTCATTTCGAGGCGCTTTATATATAATAATGGCTTTTAACGAACTCCGTCCACGCTGCTTTCAGCCCGCCCAGCGATAGAAAAAGATATGGTTTTCAGGCTATTCTCTCGTGCGTCTGACGATCATCAAGCCAGTGACGCAGATATTGAGGAGCAGAAGCAGACCAGTCCTGCTGGTCCAGTAGAGGAGAAGATGACCGAGCACGTTGATGAAGGTGACAATTTTTTTTCTTTTTCAAACGAAAGAAAGTGAGAGGGTGACTATGTGGCGGTATTGTGTTGCTCTGCAGATGTGTTGCGCAAATTGGAAGTGCTCGAGACGAAGCTTGGGACGTTGTTGAATGCGCATGTTCAGGAGATTAAGTCGCTTCGGCAGAACACCGTGAATAGTGCCGGAAACTCAGGCAATAAAAAAGACAGAAAGGCTAATGCAAGCGCCACGACAACGGGCGAGTATAGTTATCGCCTTTGGACAAAGGAAAGCTGAATAACTTACGACGTGGTAGTGGAGTTGAACGAAAAGGCTGACTATGCAAATGATGAGCACGACAACGCAGACGAGTCACGCCTGCACACGCATGTGAAGCATCTGGACGACTTTTTTGATACCTATGTCCAGAATGTGCGTGCATTGCAGGAAAAACTCAATAACAAGTTTCCTGACGGTCAAGGTGAGGCCGTGAGCCAGTCACTGCTGCTGCTGCTGCCGTTGTTGTTGTCCGTTCTCAATGAAGATTGACTCTACAGGTAGAACGGCCGAAGTTGTTGTGATTGAAGAAAAGACGTATGAAGAGTTAATGCAACAGTTCAATATGCAGTTGATTATCGTATGTGTTATAATTCGCTTTACCTGATCGTGTCCTTTTCATCTGTGACCATAGTCGACCTTCTCAGCCGGACTCATCGTCGCCTTTTGCGCCCTTGCCCTCACCTTGGTCAATGGAGACGCACACTCCAAACGACTGTACAACGTCGGCCTTCTCCTCTCCCTTTTCGCCATCACCTTCCACATGTTCAATATCATCATCTCCGGACGTGGCGCAGCACTCTGTTCAGACCACACCCTCGTCAAAGAACATACCATCGCGTATTTCCACCGTTCTCTTGCAACATGCGAGCAGCTGTATCTGCACGGAACGCTCTTCTTTGTGGTTGCCGTGCTTGAGATGAGTTTTGTGATGTTTGATAAGGTTGTGTATCCCGCTGTGTATTGTGGAGTGGCGCTCCTGGGAGGGGTGGCGTTGATTACGGGTAAGTTTAGAAAGGTATCGGTGATGTATCAGAATGTGGTTAGGTTGAAGGCGTTGGTATGGACGTTGAGTGGGAAGGTGAGAAAGTAAGTGGGGCGACGTGCCAGGGAGGTCAAGCGGATGCGTAGCGTTGGAGTAGTACGTTATATACCAGAAGTTACGATCACTTATGTCTAGTGAAGGGGATCAATCGAATGGACGACCGTGACTACAACTCAACAGTGGCAAGATCACTCACTTGTCGCCAGATAATTTCCACGTCTTTACGGTAGGAGAATAGACAGCACAAGTGTTGGCCGTGGTCGGAGGCCAGAATCACGCACCCTGGTGCAAGCCACCGCTTCCCCCGAATCGGACTAGAAAATCTATGAAATTATATATACATGTATAGGCATGGTCTCTAAGCAGCGCTCACTCCGTAATCTATGAGAATGGTGCGTTGACTACAACGGTCTTCGTGGTTATGCTGCTGAGGGGTTGGATTGTTAATAGTGATGATATGTCATGATAGAAAGCGAGGGTGAATCGTTCGTTGATTAAATAAGGCTGGTGCTGTATGACTGGCAACTAGAAGAACACTGGATCAGCGATGGTACATGACGGTGCAACGTAGATTGCACGGCCCAACCTTTTGAAGCGCAAAGTGCAATGAAAGAGTTGCACTTGGTGACAGATAGTTTGATTATACGTTGCTGTAATATTCAGATTAACGTGGTAAGCGGTCTCATGGGTGGGTCTGTCTCGTACCATTCGTCAATGGGCGTCGGGCCATCTTTTTCAGCACACCAGAGCTGGACAAAGTGCAGGTCATCGTACAAATATTCCGGCATGTGGGGTTGCTGCGGACCTACTGTTGCCCATGCCAGATCCGGGAGGACCTAAGCTGCATTGCATCAACAATTGAGTGAAAGGTTTCTATTGATAATCCTAAGCGCTTAAGTTCTTGCGTTAGACCATTCGCCTCGCCCCTCGCATTCAGACGGCAACCTCGCTTACTGCATCACCCCTTCCCGTCCGTGCCGTTGTTTTACAACGTTGTGACTTCTTGGAGTGTAAAACTGGGCGAAAAAAACAACTTTATTCCAATCACGTTAATATACGAGCACGTAAATTACAGAAACAAATGGACTTACCAGTGGTGCCTTTTTAAACGAGGACAACTTGTAGATTATTGTCCTTAAAGGGGATCTTGAATTTAGAAACGTTCGTCTCTTTGTATTCTTCCTCGTTGGGTCAGTGCTCGTTGCTTCATCATGTTCCTCACGTTGTCGGACTAAATAAGAGTGGGTTCGTACCTAATGGGAAATAGTAAGCGCCTACGCCATGTCTAGTTCTACACTTACCAACTAAGGGAAACATGGCATTGCGTGATTCAACGGGATCATTAATTGGAGCCGTTCACGAAGGCGCTGGTGTGGGGCGACGGTGAACTCGCGGTAGCCAAACGATATCCACGAGGACACCTTATGGTGAGGTGTCGGCATGTAAAAACGCTGTAACGGTATAAAAGGATTTTCGTTATCATATATGCATCTTCAAGGTTAAACCCTCTTTACCTCATTCCCGTCATGTCGCACACTACTCTGACGTCCTCCACCGATACGATCAGCATGTTAGACCAAGAAGCCCACGCCCCAAACGAGTCACGCACGCCTTTACTACGTAAGTTCGTCGTTACCCAGAAGAAAAGATAGGTTTTCACGTGGCGAAGATGCAATGCAATCGAATTCTGATAAAGCCAATGTTGCGAATAATAGTCAGTCTGAGTCAGAGATACGCCCGCATTTCACATACCATTTGTACCATTATAGATTCCACAAGTGAAGTTATCGATGACAAGAACCGGAGACGTACCGTCTACACGCAACTTAGCAACCAGATGCCCCTGATAGATGGTAGGCCAAATAATTTAGCCCCATGCCTTCGGCTGATTTGGTAAAGTTGAGAAAGACATGGCTGCAGAAAAATACAAATCGTTTGTACACCAGTTTAATGTCAAGGTCGCACTGGTGCGCGCCTTTCTCCATTTGTCAAGACAGAGCAATAGATTTTTCCACAGTCTACGTTCGCGTGCTCCCTTATCGTGGCGCACGCTTCTCTTGTTAATGCCATCGCAAGAGTGCATCCAGAAAGTTCAAGCAAAGGATATTTAGGAAATGGAATCCCATACAACATCGGCCTTCTGTTTTCTTTTCTCGCCATCGCATTTCACGCGGCAAGCATTATAATATCCGGCCGCGGTGCTGTTTTGTGCAGCGATCCGCACATAACTGAACGACGTCCAATCGAATATTTTGACAGCACGCTTGTGTTGTGCGACCACTTGCACCTGGATGGCACCGTCTTCTTTGTCATTGCCGTGTTCGAATCAAGTTTTCTTGTGTTTGACCACTTTGTATATGCCTTGGTTTTCTGCGGATTGTCCCTACTTGGCATCATCTTGTTTTTCTCCGGAAAGTATCGAGAAGTATCTGTGGTGTATAAGGACTATATTTTCATCAAGGACTTTGTACAGAAGCGCGTGGGTAGGAAAAAATAATGGATGTTCTGGGTGGTGGGAAAGATGTTATTTACAAGAAGATATTTTCGATTACTCACTATCTTGTACATAAATATTAGCGAGCACACGAAGTTCCTCACTGGCATTATTGTCTACCACCGCATCTTTACGACTTCGACTAGGGCATAATTCTGCTTGGCCTAACGAAACCACTAGTTCGCGATTGAAAGGCATTGTAGCAGACGATACACTCAATTGTGAGGTGATTCAGTATATACCTGTAGCAAACGAGACGCTAGAGAATGCGTAAGTGCGAGTCAAAAATAAGAAAGGTATTCTACCCACCTCAGCCATGTACGCAAAGGTGTTTACAATCTACACAGTTGTAAGCTACCTGGAATAAACATGAAACGAGTGGAACAGGACCATAACTTCAGCGTTTGCTGCATAAGGAAAGTTCTGGTGGGTTCCGAGTGTGTCTAACGTGCATATACGCACATGCTGTACAACCAGGAGACTTAGGATAAGCTGTGGCATAACAAGCGATAACGCACCATTCTTAGACCTGCCATGTGTAGCAGCAGCCCACAATACTCAAGTGCAATAATGGTGCAATTGTTGGAGAAAGGAGCAGACGTCAATGTCAAGGATGACAGTGTTTTAAAGGATTGTCTGTCAAATGTATCTCAAGAAATTGAAATATAAATATATGAAACATGCAATATACATATGTAAAACCCTCCAACTAAATATTATCGATGTCATAGTAAAACTCACCACACACAATCCTCAAAACTGCCACATGTGCAAGGACAAGCACAGCCGACAACCACATCTCATCTGACACCATATCAAGCAACGCAAGTCCTAACAGACTTGCCGCCCATGGTATGTTGTTCGCCTCTTCACCCTTGAGGTTATTCCGAATACACGAATGCGAGATTGTGAGAACCTAAATGTGAATGTCAGTAAGTAATGCCGGATTTTGCGTAAGGATAGGAATACACCTTTACGATAAGAATGCAAGACTTGACCATCCTCGTGTAGACTTCCTTCGTCACTTTTACTCTTGCCCTCACCCGTGCTCTCAATGCCCTCGCCCATCTTATACACCGTGCCCACCATACCTCGGGCGCAGAGCCGACAGGATCAGCATCTACACCTTCTGGTGGACATAAGAGCTTCATCGGTTCTCGTGTCGTTTCTGTCGTCAACACTTGTCCCTCTCTTTCTTCTCCCCCTACCGCTAGTTGATTGTTCACCGGCGACGGCCTTTGTACGTCTCCACTCATAGTAGCTTGCGATTCCGGCCCCATTTCGGACGTTCCCTGACTCGCTGATCTGGAAGTCGGAGTTGAGTGCCGCCTTATGACTGGCATCATGGATGGTTGACGCTGAGCGCCTTGTGGGTTAAGCTAAACCAGACTTAAGAATCAAAAAAGCTTGAAAGATATCTTTTAGATGATACACACCTTCCCTTCTCTAAGTGCGGTTGACACCCGCTCGACTGAAGGTCGACTTGGAGGTACTACGTTCAACAGACCTTCTAATAGAATTAAAAACGATCTGGGCAACCGTCTCGCCTCAAACGCCGTTACCATTGCCGGGCTGGACTTGAACCCAGGGTAGGTCATCACCTCCTTCTCCAACTTCTCCAGCTTTTCGGTCTCGTCGCGTGTGCTTACGGATTCATCTCCCTCAGCTGCGTACCGGTAGGGAAGTCGAAAGAATAGCATTTTGTAAAGTATCATGCCGAGTGACCACATGTCGGACTTAGAGTCGACTTGACGCAACAGACCTGTTTCTAGGGATGGGAGACTTTCG
>QFEO01011361.1:0-11117 GCA_003316615.1 Amanita pseudoporphyria | reverse complement strand
CAGATATCCATACTCAGGGTGGAAAATATAGGAATGCTTTACAGGCTGCATCATATCAAGGCAATGTGGAAGTTGTCAAGCTGCTTTTGGACAAAGGAGCAGATGTTCATGCTCATAGTGGAAAATATGAGAGTGCTTTGCAGGTTGCATCATTTAAAGCCAATGTCAAAGTTTCCAGGTTGCTTTTGGACAAAGGAGCCATATGTACAAATTCTCTTTATGCTGCAGTACACAAACATCATATTGATGTTATTTCTCTGCTTCTGGACAATGGTGCAGACATCAATGCTAAATGTGGCCAATATGGAAATGTATTGCAGTCTTCTGCAAGTCAAGGTAATATCAAACTTGGAAAACTGCTTCTGGAGAAGGGTGCAGATGTTAATGCCAAAGGTGGGAAATATGGGACAGCTTTGCAAGCTGCATCTTATGGAGGACATGTCAAATTTGTCAAGCTTCTTCTGAAAAGTGGAGCAGACATCAATGCTGAAGGTGGAAAGTATAAAAATGCATTGGAAGCATCTATTCAGAAAGGGAATATGAAATGTATTATGTTATTGCTGAAGAATGGTGCAATTGTGAGTATCTTTCTTGTGGTGAACTCTGTATTTCTTGGAATTCACAAAATGATAGGCTTGATAGTGTAATGGTGGGCTGTAAAACAAGAATGATATTGACCCAATATACTCTTTCACTGTAATACATAGGAATGAGTTTTACAGAGTAACAGGTAAGGTAGTTCAATAAGCTGTAATCACAGTAGATTAGGTGGTAGAAGATTAGATGAGTAGTGCAATATCATAAAATATCACTCAAAATAATTGGGAAAGTTTGGTTACTTCAGGTAATAGAAACACACACAGTATTAGGGATTGGCAGGGGTCATCCAAGGGTCAAAACATCCAACCCCCACCCCTACCCTTGACCAACCCCTACCCTTGTGGAGGGTAGGGGTTACCCCTGGTTAAGGGTCAAGGGTCAGAGGGGTTTGGAGGGTACAAAAAACCCATGGGAAAACCCCCCCATGAGGGGACACTAATGCATTATACTGTCACATCACACTTGAATACTATCTCAGATGTTGAAATACCAGCCTTTATGAGCAATGTAACAGGTGTATAACCCAATCTGAGGTTAGGAGTGCTGTATTTCATCTGCTGCATGTAGGGGAACATTGTTATAACAGAGAACACTTAGTATTACTTGGACTAACAGGACTTTCGGATCACCAACAAGTCCAGCATCAACAAGTGTCAAATACCAAATGTAGAACTCAAGGAACTTGCACACTAAGACTAAGTACACGAGCATGAGGATGATCAGATGCAGTGTGATACTAAGATCAGCCTTGAGATGAATCAAGTAGAAGACTTGATTGAAACAGCCTAAGTCGAACTTAGGGTTCTACTATGGTCCTTATATACTAATGGGAACATATGTCTAATAAGAGTAAAGAGATCATAAGAACATGTACACAATGACATGTGTAAGTAAATGATGAAGTCATATGGAAGGTGATGGAAGGAAGTGATGTAGGATGATGTCATGAATACATCATAAGTAGGAATGAAGTCCATCAGAGTCTGAGGAAGTAAATGGGAAAAAGTAAAATTACATACAATAATGTCCAGAACTCATATAATCATAACACTAGCTCCATTCTGTGATGAGTTGTCTGCAACTTATCTTTTATCCTTCCTATCAACTAATAATCCGGCATTGGTTTGCCAGTCATGTTTGCGATTGCGACTGGATCATTGTCCCAAGGACCAGAGTACTGGTTGTAGTTTTCAAGGGGGGAATCCTCCATGTAAGGTTTAGCATGGGCTTTGCCTTTTCAGTTATATGGTGGGTTGGGTTGAATTGTATCAGGGCGTAGGGTGTGGTGGTTATTGTAATCACAGTAGTCCTGATCTGTTGTGATGCCAAGCATTATCTTTGTGTAAAGATCGTCCTTCAGGGGTTGTCCAATCTCCTTGGATATTGCCTGTAGTTGGGCAGAAGACAAGGAGGGGACTGCTGGGTGTTATGGAATGACAACCACCTATCTTATCCTGGGCAATTATCTTTTTATCTTTTTCTTTTTCTTTTTGTAATCAGTTCAATCCCCTTTAATGGGAGACTCTATTTCATTTCTTGTCTCAAGGACATGGCTATGGACTTGGTAATGGTTCTTCTTTGTTTCCTTTTCATTTCTATGTTATATTGTGAAGCGGTTATGCTAACGGCTACTGGAGACTGCTAGGACTTAGTGAACACTACTGGCGAAGGATAAGATTCCTTATAAGGAAGGTAGTCACGTCACAGCGTCACGCATAAGGCGTTGTACTTCTAACCTTTGGGTCTTAGCCCTAGTTGGGAAGTTGGTCACAAAGGTCACAGTGAGTGCTTGCTAGCTTTGGCTCTGTTTACACAATTATAGACTTTTACATATCTTATCTATTGGAGATATGGTGAGCCGGTACATTGGTTTACCTCATGTATTGTGATACAGGTTTCATGGGCATGTGCTGCAGCCGCAGTCACTCCTGGACCCCTTACTTACATATACCTTTACTCAGCGGTTTCATGCTAAGTATAGATACAATGTAGTAGTATATAAACCTGGCAATGTATGCTAGGGGAACTCAGTTGAGTTCTCTTAGAGTGTCCACCTAGTCAACTCATAATGCTCCCTGTCTCTGTCAGAAGGCGCAAGTCACCCCCAGGCTCACACAGAGTCTCTGACTGCTAACCCTACACAAGGGAAAAGCGAAGATGATGATAGAGCAGAGACGACCATGAAAGTGGGGATCGCCTTCTAACTACTACACTTATATACTACTGGTACATGGTAAAGTAAACGTATACAAATGAAGGCATGTGTGAGTCGTGTGGTGCATAGCCTCGCATAGCCATAGATAAAGAGATACGTATAGGGGTAAATAACGACAGACCTCATCCAATGTCACGCGTCACTAGCCGTGACCAACTGCCATAGTGGGGATTTGAGTATAGCTCGTCATTAAGTCCATAGAAAAAGCTCGGATTCATAACATCACCCCCTCTCCAAGGTTCTTGTCCTCGAGAACGCTTCGATCGGGTTTGGAGAATCGAGTCTCCTTTAAAAATAGTTCCATCTGGGTTTTGTTTGAGTACTAATTTAACTGGCGGGGGATATTCCTTGTATACGCCTTGTCGTCCTTTCTCTAGTAACGGAGTCCCCTTCCATTTTTGCCATTTTCGCTCGAGGTTTTCTAAATACTCAGGTTCAAATTTTCTGTCCTCCCACCTGAATAATCGTTTAGGTACTTTGGGTTCCGTATGATTCTCATACCTCCGGAATTCCTCTGCTGGTATCTGTAGCCGTCTAGGTGCAGCCGGTGTCCGTCGATGAAATTCTTTTACTAGGGTTTCCGCATTTTTTAGGTTCGCCGCTGGTTCCCATGTCGCGTCTTCTACAGGATACCCTTTCCATTCTACCAGATACTCCAGGCGTCTTCAACCCTTGCTGCTGACTCTGCTATCTAGAATCGACTGAACTTCGTATTCGCCTGTGGTTTCCTGCTCTCGAGATACCTCGTCGGATCGTGCAGATTCCTTTTCCTTTTGGCGAGGGAATTGGGGTTCGTAATATGGTTTCAAGAGTCTTTCGTTGAAGACGTTATACACCTTCCACGACATTGGTATCTTAAGGCAGTATGACCCGGCGTTGACCTTTTCTACAACTTCGAATGGCCCGGTGAACTTGTCATCAAATTTCTTTATTTTGGCGGTGGACGGTAGATTCTCGGTACTTAAGAACACCTTATCTCCAGGTTTATATTCTCGAGCTGGTTTCGTATGCTTGTCATATTGCTTTTTCGTTGTCGCAGTGGCCTTATCTAAGGCTGCCGACGCTTTCGCTCGAGTGTCATCCATTTGCTCTAAAAACTGGGTTACGAAGGGGGAGCGCATTTGTCCTTGAGTCGGTAATCCTTTTCTCGGATGGAATCCATAGTTCATCCAAAAAGGAGAATAGCCGGTTGCCGAGTGTTGTCTATCATTGTAACAAAACTGAGCTATTGGCAACCATTCCGCCCAATCTACCTTTTTGTGGTCTATGAACATTGTGAGGAAGGTTTTTACTTCTTGATTTACTCGTTCCGTCTGTCCATCTGTCTGTGGATGATACATGGTAGATGGGTTCCCTTTGATTCCTAACATTTTGTAAAATTCCATCATAAAGTTCGATACGAATTGAGGCCCTCGATCGCTAATGATTTTCTTGGGTATTCCATGATTTCTGAAGATATGGTCTCTGAACAGCGCGGCCACTCCTTGCGATGTTAACGCTCCATGGGTAGGCAAGAAGTATGACATTTTGGTTAGTTGGTCCACGACCACAAATATCATGTCGTGTCCTTTTGAATCCAGTAACAGTCCTATTAGGTCCATTGATATTACTTCCCATGGTTCGTCGGGTACTTCGTTTGGATTCAGCGGAGCGGCTTTGGGTTGTCTGCCTGGCTTGGTCATTTGACAAGTTCGGCACCCTTTAATATACATGTCGAGGTCTTCTCTCAATCTGGGCCACCAGAATCCCCTCGTTATGAGCTCTAGTGACTTTGCTATGCCCGGATGTCCCCATGAATGATGTATGGCCATAATTTCTTCTCTAAGGCGAATCACTTTTGGTATGTATATTCTTTCTTTGAACAGGACTGTTGTTCCATCTAGTCTCCATCCGTCGGTTTTGTTTCTAATCGCTTCCAATACCTGTAGATCCCACATTCCTTTGTCTGTTTCTCGGATATTGCTGATGATTTCTTCTATCGCATGATCATCGTTCATGAGTCTATTGTCAACTTGACTAATAAACAAATTATCCTTGAGCAAAATGACGTTTTCGTTGTCATTCTCCCCCCCCTTATGGTCCACTTGTCTCGAGAGGAGATCGGCTTTGCTGTTGGATTTTCCCAAACGATGCTTGATAACGAAGTCGTATTCTTGTAAATCTAATATCCACCGTGCTTGACGTCGGTTTAGATTCTGCGGTTTTCGGAAATAGGTGAGGTTTTGATGATCCGTTAAGACCTCCACCGTGTGTTTAGCTCCCTTTAAGTATTGCGACCATTCGTAAAACGTGTGCATGACCGCCAACATTTCTTTGTCGTAAATTTCGTAATTTCTCTCTGCATCATTCAGACTTCAGGAGATGAATGCGACTGGTTGCCATATGCCTTGGCTATTTTCTTGAGATAAAATGGCGCCTATCGCATAGTCCGATGCATCAGTTTCTACTCTGTATGGCTTGTCGTAATCTGGGATGAGTAAGACTGCTTCTTTTCGGATTTGTTCTTTGAGGCAATCGAACGCTAGTTCCTGCGCTACTCCCCAACTCCAATCAACCTTGCCCGTTAATGTTGTCAATGCCTTGGCTAGCTTTGCAAAGCCTTCCACGAATCGTTGATAAAAGTTAACGAAGCCTAAGAATTGTTGTAGTTCTCGCTTTGTCTTAGGCGTGGGCCATTCTAAAATCGCCTTTACCTTTGCCGGGTCCATGCGGATTGAGTTGTGACTGATTATGAGACCTAGAAACTCGATATGATCTTGATCAAAGAAGCATTTGTCCGGCTTCAGGGACAACTGGTTCTGTCCCAGTTTCTCTAGTACTCATCCTACTTGTCGCCGATGTTCTTCTTCCGTTTTAGAGAATACCAGTATATCATCCATGTATATGACAACCCATCCCTGTGCTATCTCTTCTCTAAATAAATCATTCATCATTGTTTGGAATGTGGCCGGCGAGTTGGTTAATCCAAAGAACATAACAAGTGGTTCGAATAATCCTCTATTCGTTCTGAAGGCCGCCTTCCATTCATCACCTTCTTTGATATGAATGTTGTTATATCCCCATCAAACGTCCATTTTTGAAAAGTACTTGGCGCCGCTTAGTTTGTCTACTAATTCTCCAATGATCGGTAGTGGGTACTTGTTTTTAATCGTCATATCATTGAGTTTTCTATAGTCTTGTACCGGGCACAATTGACTGTCCTTTTTCTTGACAAAGAAGAATGGTGATGCCATCGGCGATTTGCTCAGTCTGATGTGTCCCGATTCTAGGTTTTCTTTTAGAAACTCTTCTAGCGCCTCCTGTTCTGGCCGATTCAGTGGATATATTTTGCAATCTAACGGTTTGGATCCTGGTAGTAACTCGATTGCATGGTCCCATGGTCTCCTTGGCGGCATCTCATCGAATGAGGTCTTTTCAAACACTTTCTTGTATTTTAGATAGTGTTTCGGTACCGCCTCTTCCATTGAACGATCTTTATGGTTTTCGATTGTGATATCCATTGCCGTCTTTGCAAACGTTTGGTTGTATTCTTTATCCGTCATGCAGGTTGCGAATTCCTCAGGTCCGAAATGTACAGCTAGGATCCGATCTCCAGGTTCCATCGGTTCTACTTCTTCCGGTGAATCCTCCGGTTCTCCGAAGATGTTCCTATTCCAACATTCAGTCGGGCATCGGTTAAACTCCACTTCTCCTTTATCCCAGTCGATGCTTGGATTGTGTCGATTTAACCATTCATGTCCTAAGAATAAATCCGATTTTCCGAGGCTTGATACCGCGAATTCCAGTATTTCTTCGTGTCCTCCTATCGTCACTTTAACTTGGCACATATCCTTAAGATATCCATCCCGATTTAGAGATCCATCTGCATTAAACACTGGTACTGGGTGTGGCAACCGTCGTGTTGGGATTTGATATTGTTCCACAAATTCTCGGTTAATACATGACTGCGTACATCCAGAGTCGATTAGTCCTACAGCTGCTACCTGCTTGTAGTTGTCTAGTCGAGTGAGCGTTAAGTCGATCTTGACATCTTTCCGCTGCAGTACTCTTTTGATCTGCGGCTGTTTCTGCATTTTTTCCAAGAACCATAATACATCTTTTTCTGATGCCTTGTTTAAGTCCGTGATCATTTCCGGAGTTACTTCCTGCTTTCGCGTTTCGTGTACCCAGGCTTTTAAGTCTCTTATCGCTATTTCAGAGTCCTGTTCCCAGATTCTCTGTACCATCCATGGGTTACTCCATGGTTTGAACACTTTCTTTGTTGCACTTATGGGTGCATTCCTCAGATAGTGAATATGTTCGCTTAACTCATTGTTTATTAACGAGTTTACGTTTACATCACTATCTGTATTTTGTACAATGTCTTCGACCAGTGAATCGGAATGCGATTCATTCACTGGTCTGATCCAAAACCCAAGTCCTTTGCGACTTCCTGTTTATCCTCCTCGTTCATATCTTTTATGAATGCTCTGATCTCCAGTAGTCCTAATTCTCGTATACACGAGTTTCCTTTGTTGCGTTTCGGTTGCTTGCAGTCTTTTGCAAAATGTCCCGGTTTTCCACAATTGTAGCATTTGAATGTGTTTTTCTTCTTATCGACGTCCATGGCGTTGGGATCCTGACTGGTGCTTCCTCTGAGATTGGCGGGCGGCGCGGCTGTAGTCATTTCTTTTCCTCCTTTCCACTTTCCCCAGCGTCCCTTGTCCGACTTTTCCTCCTTTAAGGTGCTTTTAAGCTTGCCTTTGTCTCCGTACTGTTCGTGAGCGTCCATGTAAGTGCGTGATAGCTTGACAGTGCGCTTCGTCCATTCCTCTAGGTTATCGTCATCGGGTGCTCCAGATTTGACGATCTCGAATCCAAGTCCGGGCATAAGTCCAGCACGGAACTGCGCTACCAGTGCTGTATCATTGTATCCGGTTTCTTCAGCAAGGGCTTTGAAGGCAACGACGTATCGCTCGGCGTTAATGTTATCCTGCTTGAGCCTGGCTAGCCGTTGCTGGGCATCTCGTTGCGTCTCGGTGGTGACGAAGAATCCTTCTGCTTGTTTCCGGAAATCTTCCCAACTCGTGAATGGATAGAGAAGGTTTTCTCGTCCGAATTCCATTTGGTTTTGTTGTTCAAGTGTGGAATTTTCGTTGGTGGACTTGCTCTCGTTGCTAACCCACTTGTCCCACTGCTCTTCGGCCTCGAGTAGTTCCTTCATTCGACTAGTTGCCCATGCTCCGGCGAAGTCCTCTTCTCTGCCCTTGATTCTTCGTAACGCCATATGGAACTTCCTACATGTAGTTTTTGCATCCATTTTGGTGAACTCGATTTCTCGGAAATACGAATCCCATTCCCTGAACCAGGCCGCAATTTTCCTTGGGTCCCCGTTATAGTCTTTGGGCGGGTTTTCCTTTATCTGTGGTCTGGTCTTTGTGGTAGGCGAAGTAGCTGTAGTTTCGACGGTTACGTTTACTGGTTGTCGAAGCGCGTTGACCAACTCTTGTAGGATTTGGGCAGCAGCGTTGGCGGTGTCGGTTCTTGCGCTGTCGATCTGAGCGTTGGTGGCGTTTGCTTCCCTTCGGGCCGCATTCATCTGTTCTCATTGCATCGGTGGATCTATGTCCGTGGGGGCTGGTGGTATGGGCACATAGTTGGGTGCGTCGGCTGTGAACCAATGATTGTATCCCCAGAACAGAGACACTAGGTATCCTGTCAGCGCCGCTGGAAGAGCATATTCGGCTCCGATCCGCTCTTGTTGCCACAAAGGAATTGTGTTTTCCAGGTTGGCTCGTCATTCCACCTCATCCCAGTCATAGGTTCCGTAGATATTGGGTACAATGTGGACAATGTTAAGGGCTTCATCAGTCGCAGTGATATCAAAGCGAACGTTCTTCCTCCTTAGCCGTCTGCAGTTTGCCAGTTGTCTCCACCCGGGTAGCTTTTGCCAGATAAAAGGGGCGTGGAACTTGTCATCGATAAGCCATAGATAGCAGTATCCTTCCATCATCCATATAGGAGCGGCGGAGTCGTTAACCCTTCCTCTCCATCGAGTGGCAAACTCCGATTCCAGGTTGTGAACCGGTGGGAGCGTTGGTTCTCCTTCCAGCTGCCAAAACCATCCGTCAATGCGCTGTAGTTCTGCTCGCATGTCTTTGTTTCGGTTGGCCATTTCTATTGCCTGCTGAATGAGGAATTGTAGCTGGTCTTGGTCGTTGACCATCCACCCTTGTTGGATTGCGTAAATGACTTTTTCCGCTTTTCGGATTTCTTGCATACAGTCCTCGACAATTCCTTCCATTGAGTCTAAGCTGGTCTGAAAGTTGCTTGCTAATACTGTGAGGCGTCGCTGCCGTCTAGCTTCTGCCTCCGTGTCTGGGTCGGGGTGGTCCGCTCCGATGCGCTTGGGATCTTTGTTGAGTGACTCGTGCAGCGCTTCGATGCCGATCATGTTCCAATTGTATTCTCCGTCAACGTCTGGTATGATGTGTACGTGCCCATCCCGTTCGTGAATACTAAAGCGTACGTCTTCCCTGGCCATCCATCGAAGTTTATACAACTCGTTCCAGGAAATGTTTTTCTTCCAGTAACGCGTGTTATAATAGTCGGCGTTGATTAACCATAGGTAGCATAGGCTGGGCTCTTCCCATATCAGAGTTTCGGATTCGACGCTTTGGGTATCCACGTTAGCGACCTCTTCTGACCATTTCTGTATCGATTGTTGGGTATGATGCGACTTGGGCGAAATCTGGTCTAGGAATACTTTCTTATTTCCTAGTTTGATTGCTGACCATCCATTTCAGATCATATATGGAACCTTCTCATTGCGTATGGGTTTCTTGCCTGTTCCCGCACGATCTGATGTACCTGTTGCTGCTCCGGGATTACTTGACTTAGCTGTCGTTCGAAGCGGTTCCACTCCTCCAACGAGATTTCAGGTTCTGGGTCTTCTCCTCGGTAGATCGACCCGTTGCCATTGAGGGCGTGCATCAGCCGGTTCCTCTCTTCGTTGGATAACACCTTTCCGTAATGGCGAAGGCAGTCCTCGCCTCCCAAGTCCCACAACATGCACTGGTTGGACACATTGTCCAACAGCGCCTTCCTCACTTCCGATCCTGTTCCAAAAAGTCCGAGCATCTGCTCAAGGACTTGTAACTCCGCGGATTTGTGAACAATCTGCCTCCTTTCCTTTCTGGTAATAACCTGGGGCACGTAGCATGCCCTGCACGTGATGCGCCCACCCCAAACCTGTCGTTTGCACATTTTTGCGCAATGGTCGCATACGAGGTGCTCCACCTCAACTAACTCTTCGTCATCCTTGTCAAACTCCTGCATGAAGAGGATAGTAGTGGCGAGAGCCTTGTTTCCCTCGGTGTCAGATTTGCAGTGTCCGACCTCGCAGCATTCGATGAACCTTTCTTCCACGGTTCGTTCTTCACCCGTATATTCGAAATGGATGGTGGGTTGACGTCTGGTTGCTGGGACCCGAGATATAACTGTTGAGGCCATCTCAGCCTCGTTGGCGGTGCGGTGCTTGGCAATCCATTGATCCCAAGCCTCATCGATTTCCTTGAGCTCCGCGAGCTCGGCTAAGTGTTTTTCCAGGCGACGTTTCGCCTTCAGCTCTTTCTGGTACTTGAACCAGGCTTTAACATGGGCACTCTGCTGGACAGCGTGAACGCGGTGGGAGGTGGTCAGCCTCTCCGATTCCTCGTTATATGCCCTTACGTTGGGCGCAATTTCAGACGTGAACAAGGCAACGGCCTGTCCAAGGGTCATTGATAGGTGCGGTACCAGGTAATTGAACCTGAACCAGGTCGACTCAACCAGAGGAGTCGTTCTCGACATGACGGTAGTGATGGTTGTGATAGTTGGTCCTTCAACTGATATATGTACGTGCATGTGCCTAATGCTGTACGCTTTACTGCAGGAGACTCCCAAATTGGGTTAGCTCGACTGCACAGGTTTATGAGGGAATTAAGCCAATGGGTCCTCTTCTTCTACAAGACGCTTCCTAGTTAGGAAGGATGTCGACTCTTCACTCGCCAGGTGACGCACGTTTCCCACGTGGTACACCAGATCCAGTCAGGGTCACAATACGGTACTTCGCCATCGCACCCCTGCACTAGTCTTCGATTTAGAGTCTTGAAGAGGTTCTGACGCCCTACGCTTGGACGTTTTCTTCTACGTGATAGTGTGCCCGGGTTTTCAGCCTACGGCGACAATGAATGTCAAGCCCACAGCACACCACTCCTTGATACACACTATGGAGCTCGCCGGCTCGAAAGGTAGAGTTGTGGCTGCCTAGCGGTCGCGAGTT
>QFEO01011349.1:814-11852 GCA_003316615.1 Amanita pseudoporphyria | reverse complement strand
ATAGAGCGTGATATCTCATACGTTAAGATGGGCCAGACACAAGCCTACAGACCTGGTAGTGGTGTTTGGGGTCAAGTCCGCCCGCGACATTCACTATCATGCGTGCAGCCGATACGCTAGAAAAGCCTCCTCAACATATTGTTGTACATGAAATTCAGACGATAGAAAAGGATCAAAGAAAGACGTAAATATCACCACATAGCCTTGGCGTTATAACTACGTTTTGTCCATTGTCTGCTGACCATAGTATGATGGATACTCCTTCCTCTGGGTGCAGTAACTTGATTGATCGTCGCTTGTTGAGATTTTTATTTTGTACTCCGGTTGGGTCACCTACGGTATGGGCCTGTGTGAGAGAACTTACTACCGGGTTAATGCAGATTATTACCGGCCTTCTCGTCGATTACGTTGAGGGGGCTATACTATAAGTGCCAGTTCGGAGCTTCAAGTTATGGCTGCGCACCGTGCCGTACACTGACAGTATGGTGTACGGTACGTCGGCTTCTCCATCCGATCGTCCGACTCCAACTTGTCGCAGGTGTCGTTATCACGTGACGGTTAGGAAGCTCTTCGTCGGCGCGTACTCGACTGGCCCAAAGATAGCGTGGATAGTAACGTTGGACTCTACGGCAAACGTGGCAAGCTATCGCACCCAATGTGTTAGACCCTTTCCGTCCCGAAAGACCAGTGCATGTCACTGACATTGATATTTGGCAGGTATGGGTGTGCGTCAGCAAGAAGGGTGAAACATGTGCTAACACAGTTGACCCAGCTGAAATTTGCTCACGTCCATGAAGTAGCTGATGCTGCGAGGTGGACGAAGCTTGTGACAGACTATAGCAAGAAACTGTCCGAGAACCGTGTCGAAAATTTGATAAGCCTTTACTCAACCTAATCGTCGTGCGTAAACCACAAAGAAAGAGAATATGTGACAGTGGTATGGAGAATGAAGAGGATGACCAGCTTGTGGCATTGGACGTGCACTCCAAACGTCAGCCTCCCTTTCCCTAGCTATGCATGACCGCGCTTACGTGCTCACAGGATACATTCCCCTACGGAACATTGTGCAATCTTCGAGCACAAAAACTCCATCTGCTGCCGCTGCGTCAGCGTCTTTTTGAGAGTCGCAAACGAGGGAGCGCCCGATATTCGACGGACGCCACCTCTTAATCTGGGCGTCAATAAGAGCACTATCGCAATACCCACTTTTCTTTACTATTTAGTCTTCCAGAGATGGCGCATTCGAGCTGCTGACTCCAACTTCGACGTTCCCGCCGGGGTCGTTGCTGTAACAGCTGAGCTCATGGAGGCTGCTTCTGTTCTATATCCTTCGAAGAGCGACCACGAAGCTGCCACTAGAAAACATCTCCAGGATGCAATCGACCATGGTATTCAACACGTCGTTAATTTCGACCTCACTGCAACAGACGGTCGGGCAACTGTTTTGGCCCTCAGGGGGGACGTATTCCGCAATGTTTTAACCATGATCGAGGAGGAAAAGCGTGACTCCACGATTCCAGGCAAGATGCCAATACACAAGCCGCATTCTCTATGACATGTACTCGGTTTAATAATGACGTAGGTTCCTTTATATGTTTTGAAGCAATTCGCTTATTCTTCGCTTTGTATTTAGCTGAGTGTCTCCCGCAATCTTGGATGCTGCCCGACCTTCCTACTCGGTTTTAGTGGTGCCCATCTGGTCATTTCTGCTGCTGTGCTTTCCGACAAACTCATCGTTGAGCAGTGAGCGATGTTGTGGGTTGGACATAGTACCACTCACGATGACAACCATACATGATTTTTTTCACGCACTCTTCACGCGCTCTCCGTTGCCATTGACGAGTCGCATGAATGGTATAGAACCCTTGAAAATGATGATTCCCCACTTTTCGACAAGGAGATGAAGGCGCTGGCTAATCATCCTCGGTTCTTGTCGAATTTGAGTACGTATGCCCTCTCCAGCCAGACCGATCAACGTGCGTCATTTTCTATGCAATGACCAAGGGCGAAAGCAATCCGAAGAAGCAAGTTGTCGTCAAGTTCGTCTAGAGGCACTTCAGTGAGGTGCACGATGTACTCGCAGCTGTAGGCATGCCACCTTCTCTTCTGTACTACCGACGCATCGATCCGGATGTCGATTATGGAACGTGGAAGATGGTAATGATGTACTATTTCGACAGCAAGCCTTCGTTCGATGGGGATCGCCACAGGGATGCGGATATATTGAAGAAGGTATTCGAGGCCATTAAGGTCGTGCATTCGGCGGGGTATGTTTTTGGTGATGTTCGCCTACCCAATGTAATGATCGGCGAGGAGGACCAAGTCATGCTTATTGATTTTGATTGGGCGGGAAAGGAGGGTGATGTCCGGTACCCTGCCACCTACATGTCCGAAGGTATCTGGACGGATGGCATAGAACGGATGGAGAAGATCAAGATGACCTATGATACCGACATGGACAGAAAGTGGTTCTCTCCAAACTCCCCTCGCAAATAATGATTCTCTATTTCCTTCGCCATGTTTCTTTGTCGTCATTTTATTTGATCCTCATACAATGTACCCTGCTTTGATAGCTTCTGTTAGACTCTTCTTGTGTCCTTTGTTGTAATTCAATCCAGTAACAAATAAATAAATCCATTCCACTAAAATATGTGTACACTAATGATTCAGCAATTTCAAGCTGGCAAATGCATCACATCCAGTCCATAGCGTCCGATTACGCATTCAAGTTGTACAACACAATTGAAGTGCCCACACCCTCAGATCGAAGACATTGATGGCAACTCAGACCTACCAAAGAAATCAAGGCGTAGTGAATTCATAGAAGATGCAGACCGGAATATTTTCCTTCGGAAAGTGGACGTATTCGATTTATTGTTACAACTAAGCATTTTACTTGTACAAAAAAACTCATTCAGCTCCCTTTATAATCATGTTCCGATTGTGGTCAAGTTTCGGCACTTCGTCGCGATACAGGATAGCCCAGTGCAGCACGTCAATAGGCTACCGTCAGGAGCTTCGCACGAGCCATACTCGGAGACGCAAGCTGGCGGGGGAAGTTGTACAAGTTGGTTGTTAATGCAGCTATTCGAATTTATGTCACTCGAAGTTCTATAGGGTGAACCAGAAAGAGGCTTACATGTACTGCGTATTACTGTAGCAGGCTCCCCCGCAAGGGAGGTAAGCCTGGCTGCTGATCACAGGGCAGAGGAAGTAATTGTCATAGCAGACATACTGTTGACGACGTTAGGATCACTTCCTATGATTTTGTAACAGTACAAACTTGAGAGGCGTAGAATCTCGCGGCACCACATTGAAACAGCACGTTAGGGTTATACTGGACAAGCTGATTGTTAGAGCACCTGACAAAGGACATTGTTAGCAAAAATACACCCGAAGCAATGGCAGACACGTACGCGTACTGTGACGGAAGGTAGCAAGCACCGTTACAGGGAAGATGAGTCCCTGAAGCAGTCCTTGGGCAGAGGAAATTGTTGTCGAAGCAAGTGTACTTTGAGGGGTAGTAGTGCGCGGCACCACAGGTCTGGAGGTTTTCGCCAAGGACAGCCTGGGCGAAGCCAAGGAATGCGAGGAGAATTTCGGAGAACATGATGTGTGTTCTGCGTGTTAGGGATGAGTCCTGAGTAGCTTCTGGAATCGTGGAAGATAAGCCGGATTTTATACCTTGGCCAGCGAGAAGAAGCGACCTTAATATTTCCCAAAGTGCTTGTAGTACGGCTGAAGAAGCTTTTGATTTAACCAAGGTCACCCCTACATGTGTTCCGTATTTTGCTAAACTTATTAGTTGCTGGTTTCCCTTGGCCGAATTAATTTCATTCCTTCTGTGGAGCTGTGCTGACCATGGGAAAGTGATGTGTTTGCCAGGCACACATATGGATCCGACGTCCGCCATCGACCTCTTGGGTTTCCCTCATGCGTCGCGGTTGACTAAAGAATTTTGACAGGTTCATAGATGACTGTCTGGAAACTTCAGGCACATTTCCGGTAAGGTCTCCCCGGGTGGGATCCAGAAGGCTGAAATGAAGACGACCGGAGTCCAAAAAGTTCAGAAGGGCTAACTTTTGCCCTTGGACGAATATGCATGCTTGTGGTCCGACGGTTCGAATTCCCAGTCTTAGCTTGAACAACATCCCATCGAGCATGGATCAAACGCTGTGTGCATGCGCACCCCAACAATGAAGATTACGTGAACTCTGCCGTGTTAGATCCGAGTCAGACTCGAAACTGCTCCTTCAAGGAACAGTAAGTTCAGCCACTGTCTATTTTCAACTGTCAAGCGTATATCAGCCTTCTATCTCCTCCCACTCGGTTTGAGTTATAGGAGCCAGGGAATGCATGAATGCGAGGACGAATGGCAGTAATTCATCTCCGGCGGAGGGTGTCGAAGTGTTCAATAGATACATCTCATGGTCGTCTTGGGCTCTGTGTCCTTGAAAATTATGTGCCCAATCGCGCAGCACCCGATTCTTATCAAGACCTTTGCCATCTGATCGAGTCCGAGGCCGCGATTGCGAATATAGAAGGGCCGCATTGTCAGCGTGTTGGCGCGCAGACCAAACTCGTATCCGCCTGAAGATGCGAGTCACCGATTCACCTTCCGTGCCTGTGCCAGGGCAAGGTCCCCGGTTCAAGGGGGTGTGTGCATAAATATAGGTCCGTCGGACGTACCTTATTCGTGCAGCATAGTCGTCGACGAGGAACTTGCCGAGTGTTTGAAGTTGGTTATTCTATGGCAGTGGCGTGCTGGTTCTTGTCTTAAGGGTTGTTGCTGTACTTCGTTTGCATGGATGAACGGAAAATTCTCAGTGGAAGTTAACGTATGATCAGATCAAAACTTGCCGCAATTTCGCTCTCAGATGCGAGTAGCGTACTAGCTTCCCTCCGCGTCTATACCCAGGGACAATGTCATTCACGGCGTAGCATAACATCTCTTCGGGGTGGGAATGGCTTGGGATTTCGGTCAGCGTCCTCCTAAAATGGCTGGTGACGATGTTGCTTGTAAGGGAATTGCGAAGTGCTGCCGCGGTCACGTTGCGACCGTATACTTCACCATTTAGATCAACTACCTTCCGAAACTCCCGCATTTTTATTTCGAGTTTTTTATGAAGTGGAACGGCTGATTTTTTCGAGTCGAGGAATAGTTTGTGTGATACTTTGAACATGCAGGCATAGTAGCAGAGGGTGCAAGAATTGAGTAGGAAAGAAATTGTGGGCCGGACTGGTTTGTCTTGCTCTAGCTCGTGTTTGAGAAAAGATTCGCTCGAACGACCGACGGAGGGTCGAGGCATTATATTTAATAAATTATACTGATATGCGTCGAACCAATGCACAACACGGAATATGCCTCTAGAGTAGTGCAGCAATTTTCAACGTATTATACGTTCTGACACGGCAACCCAGGGAGCATAAGCGGGGTAGTGAGGAGTTGGGGAGTGAGACTGCCGTGCAGAATGGAAGTTGAACGTTTGAACGTTGAACGGCAACTGATGCACTGATGCACGATGATCGATGATCGATGAACGCACCTGATTGATTGATCAGCCGATCAATCCGCTCTAACTGGACAGGGATGTGATGGCCCTGTCTACCCCGCAGGACATCTTGTCACCGCTACCGTCTACTTGTGGATGCGCTCAATTTGGCCTGGAGAACACCAACTTCATTGGCCGAGAGACCCAACTAGGCATTTATGAGCTTAAATTTTTGATTTGTGGTGCCTCGAAAAAGATGGCGTAGAATAGAGACTGCAAAGTACTACATTCTACATACGGACTGTTTACATTCATCCGTTCTCATACCTCGTTGAAAGACCAAAGAAGCTGCCAGCTACAACTGCGATTACACATTTCCTAGCCTTCAAAAATACGCCGGCCGCACTCTCTTCTAGTATAAGTACAGTCTGAGTATATATCTTCTTTCTAGTTCTATTTTAGTCTCTTCGTTTGTTCGCTTTTATCAATGGCTGCATGGTTGCCGAATCCTTGAATTTTTTTTATTCATTCCAAATAAATACCTATGGCTGCATAACGCAATGCGAAATAATGTGAATATGCGATATCGACTACGAATCAAAGGGAAAAAGTTAATATCCTAAGCCAGAAGCATACTGAGTGCTATGTGACGAGTTCGAACTTGTCTTCAACAGATCCCGCTATCGGGTTCGAGTGAAGGAAGTTGATGATCTGTTTAAAATTATTATGGGGCGGCGCAACTGTCAACCAATGACAGAAACGATGCTTGCCAGTGTCACTCGTATTAACAAAGAATGTAGTCCTTGTTTGGAAGATCCGTTCGCATCTGGGGCAATCTTACCTTGTGTCTGGCCAAAAGCGACTCCTATATTCACCGCTCGACATGTGGCCTAATACCAGGCGAAATAATTGCTGACTTCTTTTTGGAAATACGACTTGCCTATTCGTGCTTTGGCGTGTTTAATTCTAATGGCACGACGCCCTCTCGCGTGAGCGCCTCTGAGAGCAACATGCCACTCGTGCGTTTCTTCTGCGACCGCGTTGTTCATAAAATAGGTGTAAAGCGATAGCGCACGTATTGTTGTTGACCCGCACCAACTTGTCCACTGCTTTGTTTTCCATAAATCTGCTGCGTAATATCTTCCACAGCTCTACTCTTATTGACGAATAGCTATGCTTCATTAATGAAGAAAAAACACCAGGGGGACGAGTACTAGACATCTGGAAGGAAAAAATGCCCTCTCGTCACTTCATTCAGGCATCAAAATCACAAACCCAGTTATTTATGCTGTGGTTCAAAGGCTTTCAGCGCACGCTTGATGAGTGGCAACATAGTGATCGCATCATCATAACAACGGATGGCAATATGGAAAAGGGCAGGAGTCGGGCCGTGCCTTGGCGTGACAAAGAAAACGCCAGTTGTGGTCGAAGGCTGTAGACGTCGCCGCAGCATCACTCTTTGCAGCAAAACTCCAGGCGCTCGAAATGGCAATACGCATCGTGTTAGAAAAGCACACAGGACTCGTCGTTAACGATGCCACAGTGGCCAGGTCTATGTTCGACACTGACATACACGATAGACAACAAGTCAGCATTACGGGAAATGCCAGCGCTTAGAGCGTGGCTATCTGAACGAGACGAAAACCGCCTTACAGCCTGTATCATGCTGTCCCACGCACAATGAGAACCTGGCAGTCGGTGTAGCAAGGGATGGAGGGCGCATATGGGAGAGACTTGCGCAATTGTGCGGATAGGGTGCCGATCGGGTAGCTTTTGTATGCGGCTCGCCAATTTTTCCTATTTGATGTTGCACATTATGTGTACCCCCGTCCTCCACTAAGGGCCGGCAAGTTCTGAACGCGCCCGTAATCCATCATAGAGCATAATAGAGCATGATTTTGAGCGACCGAGACTTTTTTCATTGGGCAAGATATGCTTTGCCATTCACGTGGTACTACAATTCCATTTCATACGTTAGGATGGGCCAGACACAAGCTTGAAGACCTGGTAGCGATTCGGTCAAAGAGTACAAGTATTTCTACGAAACGCTCATCATTGGATCATCTTTTTCTACCCACTGATAGCTCCAAGTATCGCCCTTTGACATATGAATCAAGGTGAAAGCCAGCGATACCATATTCTCGAAGAGTGCAAATGTTCAGAAGGCCTTCCAGATTTCGATAGTTCTTCTCTACGATCTGGTCGAGCCCCTTATTGGCATCTCTCTCCATGTTTTCCCGCTTTCCACTAGACTTGAGCTCAATCAGGACAGCCGCACGCTTCTTCTATGGCGCAGACGAATGTAGATGAAGCCACTACCAGTTCGAAGTTCAATAGAGACCTCCCAGCCTTTCGCTCTAGTGGATAGCATGAGGCCCAAAAAGAAAACATGGTAGATTTTCTCCGGAGCCTTGTTACTGACAGCACCTCGCGCCTTGCCGACTAGCTTTGAATCGAGGTGTAGCTGCATAAAATTAGGCCACTTCGCCGTAAAGTCCCTTATGGGACCCTCCACGCACGTCTTGAGAGCAAGGTCCGAGGCCCAGGGTTCTACAGCGCTGGTGATCCATCTAGCCCAGTCCGTCATGACCTCCGGATTTGGTATTTTAGCTCGACCATTGCCCTTGGCAGAGATCAGAACAAAGAGAATTATTGGATAGAAATAACATACTGTCATGGTCAGGTAGCCAATAGTAGAACAAAGTCAACGTCGCATCTTTACTTAACGTCGAGCTAAACCATTCCAGCGTGAATACGGGACCACAGTGGACTAAGTTATAGAAGTGGCCACACCTGGTAAAATTGACATCTTCCATAAGGACAAACTCGATCCCCGCCCCGGTCAGAAGAACTTCAATGACATCGAAATCATCGTCTGGAAACTGTTTGCTTAATAGAGGGTATTCGCCTATAGTGTCGCTAAGTTAATTAAAAAAACATTCGTGGTTGGCAAACCCGTTGCGACCCAAAAATTCTTGATTTTTTTTCGGACGTCTCAAGTGCGGACATGACCGATACGGGATTGTACACACCGATGTCGCCGGCAGCAGTGTAGGAGCTCCAAGGTCTGCGATCTCCAGGCTACTCCACAAAAGGGGTGAAAATCATCCAATCCACACTGGGATGGTCAACTCACGTTGACCAACGTTTTCAGTTTAATGACTTCGGGTTCCGTGAACATCAACATGCCAGAAAAAGGGGAGTTCTTTGTGTGTAGAGCATGCGGCTGAGTAATGATTAGGAGGCGCCACACCTTGGCAGATTAAAGCGACGCACCTGAAGATTGTTCAAACCAGAATACCACCCAGATTTTGCCGTCGGGGTAACACCAACCAAAACCGCATATTCTAGGCTTTCATTCAACAAAGTAAATTTACTGTATATGTTCCGCAATGGAATTTAATCATGATTACCTTCAAGAGAATAGGAAGTACACCACGCCCGAAAAAAGCATTGGCCTGGAATACTTGTCCTCAACTCCAACCGTGATAGAGAGGGATGTGGAGAACGCACGTCGTTGAAATAGCCATGTTCGTAGGCACGATTATTTGGCGCCTCATATTCGTCAATCAGCACAATAACATTCCGACGGAATTTATCAGCGAGAAAAAGGGTCAATTTGTACAAGCTCCTCATCAACTCGTCCTTCGTAGCTGTCATGTTAAGAATAGATTCAAAATATCTCCTTTGTGAGGGCCTAAGAGACTGCACGAGGCAATCTTCCCACTTCGCGTAGAGTTCGGAAACTAAGTCGCTGAAGGCCAAAAGCATTCCAGTCGCCGGTGAGATTCTGCCACACATAAACAAGCAGTCTGAAAATTTTGGAGGAAACATACACGAACTTTGAAGTCACGGAAAATGACTGGATACTTTCCCATGTGTTCCGTGCAGATATCCTGTCTCCGTGCAATATCTAGCCCTGCAAAAAGCAGACGCGGATCGGGATCACCATCGCGAGGGACTCAGAAAAAAGAACTGGTCGAAAAGCTTTAGAACAGAGAGTCGATATAAGCCAACGTGATTACTTGGGCATTTGCAGCATGGTGGACTTCCCACAACGTCTGGGCCGAAGAACAAGATCAACACGGCCATTCAGGCGGCCACCGTCGACAACCTTTTCGACAAGCTTCGTTTTGTCAACGAGATAGGGGCCCGGTTCCTTTCGCATCTTCGGGAAGAAGTTGGAACACATACTGTGCAGGGTACCGTTGCTGTAATCCATGGCGATGTCGGGGTTTGAAATGCATTTTTGTGAGTTTAAACGTGTTTGTTTTACACTGGTGCTTCAGGACGAAGGAATGCCTCAAGGAGATCGAGGCGAAGCTTGATCATCGCCTTTTGCATTGGATTCAGTTTCTCAGCGTTGATCTGGCACTTGAACTCTGGTTCTCATCAGTAACAAGAAAGATGCCCGACCACCAACTTGCCTCGATAGTTGAATGCATCTACGCCCATGTTACGGATTATAAGAAGCGCGGAATGCATGTACAGGGGCATCGTTTGGCGCACTGTGAGCGACTTTGTCTGAGCGAGTTAAATAACCGATTGCCTCCGTGTTGTCGCATCCCATGATCGCTAGCATCCTGTCCACAGTAAGGTCTTGCTCGGAGAAGTAGAACGGCTCGACGCGAACGTGCGGAAGGGTGGCGTACGCACGGCGTCTACGTGTGACGTTACTTGGTCTAGCAACGAGGGAGTAAGGAGAATCACAGCCAATTGGAAGAAGCTTACGAGCACAGCACTGTGACATTTGGGAGGCGATCTCGATGTTCTTGACTTGCGTTCTCAGATGCGGGGCACGACAGGAAGGCAGCCTCAGCAGGTCGATTACAGTCTTGCTCATCAAAATGGAACCTGTCGTTGCTTGAGTATGGCAATATAAACACCGGTTCAGAAGCGTACACAAGCGCTGCGAGTGGTTGGGGGAGTTGCCCGATCCTTGAGTCCACGACCAGGGAGGCCTCCAAAATGCAAGATAGGGTGTGGCTCTTGCCTGAGCCCTGATCCAATCCTTCATCAGTAGGATCGGCGCTCCAAGTCCAGACGAGACTCACCTGCACACCGCAGATGACACCACTGCTCGGGGTATTGGTGTTGATATACAATCGCTCCCCGATTGTTGTCCCGAGTAGTCCGCGAGAAGGGAAAGCTTCCGCATGATGTCCCACGGCAGCAGAGTTCAGCAAAGGCAATGTGATAAGTTGATGTCGGAGGAGCATTTCATCTGTTTCATCACGGCCCAGGTCGTCGTGACTGCTAGCTTCCAGCATCAGGAAAAACCCAATCTGGGAATTAAACATAATTGATATAAACAGTCTTAACAACACATAATATGGTTAAGGGCCAATGATGTATTGCTAAACTCGTCATCAACTATTGAGGACCATAGAATAAAGTGTAAGTATGAGCATCAGCGAATGGGTTAACCAAAAATTTATGTCAGCGTGCATCATGCAATCCCGTTTTCATTAAAAATTACTAAGTCCAATGCTTACCTCTATTTGTACCAGTAGCATCAGCAAAATGTGCATAAACGCTCTGGTTGC
>QFEO01011348.1:0-10995 GCA_003316615.1 Amanita pseudoporphyria | reverse complement strand
TAAACTCGTGACTAACCCCTGTTTGGAAATTCGTATTCCTTGGCCATCTGCATGTTAGTGTATAATGGGCTTTGAAGCCAACTAAAAAAGAAGTATCCGCCCGTATTTTGGGTCATGTATGCAAAAGTTGGCGCGTTCAAGGTGCGTCAGTGCCTCACAACTCTACGCGTGATCTTTGCTCTCTTGGACGTTGTAGAGTTAATCACTGTGCTTGTCATGGACCCTGCGCTTTCCGTCTCGCCCCACCTCGCTATCTTTCCTGACCATAACCACTCTGCAGACATATCGGTCTTCAGCCACCATCGATGGATGCTCTCTCAAACTCGGTTCTACCATGCTTCATGCCCAAACTAACGCTAACTAACCGCCGTCTTATGCTCTGAGAATCTTCCAAAATCAAACTAAGGCGTACACGTCTTCCCTCGTCCGACGCCCACTCCCATTTGCACAACCTAGTGCGCATCTGCTCCACCCTCCGTGGCTCCGACCCACGCAAATAGCTAACTTCCATGAACCCGTCCTAATCTTCTTCCAGGATAACGACACGCCCAGAACGCCCACGATTCAAGAAGGACGCGTTAAGAGGATATTGCGGGACTAGAGGGCCAGAGCAAAAGTAGGGGCGTTGGCGAATACCGGAGCACACTGTACGTACAGCTGTCACCAGCGTGGCACGTAGTGCATTAATGTCACAATATAAAGAACGGACAGATCATTGTCTTCCTACCTGGTTATCTACCTCGCTGTCTACCACGGCCTCAAAGCCCACTTCGGACAACAGCCTCTTCCCCAGTCCGCTGCCTCTTACTCATGATGTCATACCCCAGACCGATTGTATCTGGCAGTAGCCCTCGCCAAATAGGCAATACCTGGGGTATCAAGCTACACCTCCAGCGACCGAAATATAATCCAGCTCGACAACGCGTGCATGCATTCTGCCTAGAGATCACTTATAACTGTCTTGTATAGCATGCCAGATTCCACAATTACAAAAGACCCTTTGGTAAAGACTACAGTGGGGGCTGTATTTTGAGTGGGATTTGTTTCTGTACAAGACCAAACTTCATTTTGTTTTTGCTTCTACATATGTTTTATCCAATTCTTTCAAAAATATTGTCTAATTAGTCTACATGTACAAATCAGTTTGGTAGCAGGTATACATACATGCTCGCAGCAAGAAACAATTACTATAGACAATAATATAAAGCTTAGTGCATTGATAGTGTGCAGGGCAAATTGAGTGCTGAATTAAATGTCATTTACAATTCCACGTCGTCTTCCGGTTCACCGGCAACACCATCCTCGTTCCATATGTCCAAAAACTAAGAGGCGAATCAGATAAAACGTCGTAACATGAGCCGAACAGATTTACCCTAGTCTTTTGTGCGTCGACATCCAACAATGTCAATATGGGCGTTGTAGCATATGGTAATCGTTCCCAAGTTATGGGATTTTCGTGCCGTTTCGTGGCAGGCCTGTCACCAATAGCACTTTTCTTGCCTACTACAAATTTGTTACATTTGCTGAAAAAGGCATCAGCATTATGCTATGTTATCAACGAAGCACTTACTCTTCAGACAGGGAGTACAGAGCCTTCAAGTGCACTTTGAGAAGCATAACCATACCAATAACTACGGAGGTCCTCATCAAAGGTATCTTACTCTCATCCAACATTGGGGCGTGGGACGGATCACTCTGGGAACTGGGCTTCGTCGGACTTCGCAACTGAGCCAGCAGGTGCGATGGAGATATCAGGTCTAACACTTGCATGCCCGTCGTCGATAGGATGACCGTCAGGTGCTTTATGACCGTCAAAACTTCCTCCTGTGTCTTGTACTCGAGCGTTGCAAAGTTCTCGGCCATATATCGCATGAAGTCAACGTCGTCCTGTTCAGTCTAAACGGGCGTAATAACCGATAGCAAAGAAACATACCTGCGACGACTGATAGTTGGGATTTTCCTGGAATACCTTAACAAGTGACTTGAGAAAATCTTGTCTTGTGGATCGCTTCTCACGGACGAGCGAATACCATCGCTGCAACAAGGCAATAGGGGTAGATTGCATGCGAAATCCTGAACTATGTCAGAATAGGCCTTTTGATTAAAGGGGTGATTACCTTGTAGGTCATTGGGACGTAGTTTCCTTTGATAGTCAAAGGACATCCTTGCACTGACAGTATAGCGTGCATTCAAGAGAGATGCGTGCTTGCCATGAAGGATAGTGTGTAAAGCGCTAGCCCTGCTACTAAGTGAAGGGATGGGACTCGTCTCGAGCGCGACAATAACAGGGAAGGACTACATCTGAGTGTTAGGCTTGACTATTGTCCAGGTCAAGAAACCTACCTGCAATGGATGAGCCAAGCCTTGTTTGATCGTGAATGTAAGGATGTCGATGGCAGCAGCCTGAACCTGGGCGTGCTTGGAGAGTGCTGCATCCAAGATAGGATTCAAATACCGCTGTACAACTGCCGAGCTGACACTGCGATACTGTTAGCTTGACCTGAATGATCGAAGATCCTTCATACCCAGATTCGGCAAAGCCATCGGTGTTACCAACAAGTTCTTCCATATTGACTTCGGTTGCCTTGTCTTTGTTTTTCCCATTCTCTGTTATTGGGGTCAAAAAGGTCAACAAAAAGTTCCTTCTTGTATTACCTTTTTCGGTCACTGAATGCTTCTTCGCTTCTGACGTTAAGAAGTCTTGTATTATTTTGAGCAACCGACCATGCCCTTCCTCATCCGGCGAGGCAAATATGGAATTCATTATAGAAGACGAATGGTCGTGAGTCATTAGAGTGGGCTGTGCTCGGAACAAGAAGCCTGACCAAAAGGATCAGGGCTAACAGCAGGGAAGGTGGGGACGGAAACGAACCCAGACACTGTAGTATACGAGCTTGTAACGATACAGTATCGTACTTTTCATATAATTGGATGAGGCTATTGAATGTATGTTCCACGATGGAACCCTGCCGATGTATCATTAAAAACTGGTTTGAAAGCAAAATGAAGCCGTCCCGTACCTGCGATACAATATCAATCTCGGGAGCAAGGGCTGTGAATAGTTGGACATTAATACAAGAACATATATTTCATTTACGCGAAAGATCTCACATTCGTTTTCATTCCGAATACGGTCAAAGTCACAATGTTCTACAAGCAAAGCAGCGATTAAAACAACCAATAATAAAGCGCGGATGTCGTTTGGTTCCATGGCTTGAGATTTGGGACGTCGAATGGCTTGTTGTACACGACCTTCAAACGCCGGATTTTTAGGTCTCAATTTGAGAATATATGGAATGCGAACACAGACCGTTACATGATTTCATTAAATTCACAAGTCGAACAAAATCTTGTGTAAGATGTTGCACAACGATACACGTGCATGCTACAGCCTCTTGCAGGACCTTGCACAGCCGTCAAAACTAAACAACCAGAGTAATAACTACATGGCTTACATGCGTGCCACCGCTGGAGGGCTTTAATATCATAGGCTGTAAGGACGCTTGAAGCTCATGACCAAACTTGGCCGCGGTCTTGGGCATGTGGGGAATGGAAACACGGAAAATCTTAAGGAGATAATCACAGGTTGCTAGTTCCTCCGACTAGATCGCAGATGTTAGTCAACCGGATCAGAATAGACGGGTCATAAACTACCGTGGTAGCGGTCTTCAAGTAAGGAAGTAAGGTTGAAGCTTTCGAACCAGACAAAATCGAAGGGTATGCAGAGCTGAAAAGGTAAATAGTTCGGACACAGTTTACCACGGTCTTTCACGTGTGGTCAGCAAACAATTTCGCGGCATGAAAATGAACGCACAAATCCTGGAAGATCCGACGCGTCGACTAGCCCATCGATCAACGTCTCACAAATTTCCGTATACCGTGCGTGTAAAGCGAGAGCATCATTACCCTCTTTGTCGACCATAATTTTGTGCAGGATGGTCTCCAGAGGTGATTGACGATCCTTGAAATTGGCAGCTGTACCCATGATCACGACTACCTTGCTCTGTAGCTGGCTTTTGTCTTGCGAAGCATCGCCAGGAGCTAAGGTCCGGGATTTTGCCGAACTTTGTGAGGTATTGACAACAGGGAACCACAGTTCTTCGATTGTCCTCATTGCTAGCTCTTTAACTGTGTCATCCTCGTCCAGCATGCGAAGCACGAGTCGAGTTGCAATATCAATGTGCCGTTGATTGTCCTCTGTGACGGAATAGAACGACTTGAGCAACTTGATGACGCGTTTGCGGACGCTTAACCCAGTGTCCTAAACCTGATTAGACAGGACATGATGTAGAAAGAGCGACATTTACAGCAATACGATCCGCAATTTTGTGATAATAATCGCCAGCTACTTCAGGCGAGTCGACCATATACTTGCCAATCAGTTCAACCGCAGCATCACGAACCGCAGGTGAACTATCAATTAGATGGCTCTCAATTGCGCGGCGAACATTAGGCTAGCCAGACGTTAGCCAATAGAACAGCACATTCGTCAATGACTCACTGTCGACAAAATGGTTGCATCACTGGTCACAATTTGACCGAGGGCGCGAAGAGCCTTCGTACGCATGAAGATAGCTGGCGCGTCAAGTGCTAGAAGAATGATGCCAAGAATGGGCTGGAATGAGCTCTTCAAGATGGAATTCGAGCCAATCTCCTCTGCTAGTCTGTCGATGCGCGCCACTTCTTCCTGCGACCTACAAAGAAATGTTGCAGAAAAAATCTTAGTCCAAAATCATATGAGCACCAACCCAATGTCGAAGACGTCTGTTCCAGGGTCTTTCCAGATATCTCTAAGCGCAGCTTTTAGCTTGTTCCCAAGCCCGATCAGCTTGCCTTGATCTTTCAGATTCAGATCATCATCGTGATTCGAATCGCTGATCCAGCCATTAACTTTTCGCAAAGTAGATGCTAGTTCTTGACCAAACGTTGCGGCCGTCAACTCCTTTGCACTCTACCAACATCTGTCAGCCCACCTGTACTCATGATAATGATTACTCTCACATCATATGCTTGATCCTCAGATGACCGTTTGCAGAGATGGGTTGAAAGCTCCTTGTAGGAAGCCAGAAGTTTATCAAAAGCTTTAGTATCAACATTGGCGACAATCTATGCCGGTCAGTTCCGTTCTAGCAGGTTTGAAGTCGCAAAGCATACCTCGTCTAGCGACTTCAATGCTGAACTCTTAGTTTTCTCACACCCTTCGTCTGCTGATGAAGGACGATGTTGTGTTACTTTAAGCATGCTTGAACGTATCCTCGCAGCAACCATGCCCAAATGATCAAGTGCAATTGCTTTAGCTGCGTTAGAACTCTCAGACTGTTGACTGTTAGACATTTTGACGTCGTCCAAAGATGCGACCTATTATAACTTTATTATCCCACAGCACAAAACATGGAATAAGGGGCGCACCATATACTTGCACGCTATGCTCAAAAGCAAACTCGCGGCAGGCCACTCAGGCCAATACAGCACGACAAGGAGATCAGAAATGAGATTATCAAAGATTGTCCTATACTCGGCTTCGTTCGTATTTTTCACTGCTTTGCTTTTACCTGACCTCTGTGTTAAGAACAAAACAATTGTCTTCGCAGCTTTAGTTGCACTCTCCAGCCCAGAGGTATATAATCTAATTTCCTATGTCGAATGTCAATGACTGTTTCAGCTTAGGAAAGTGCTGAAGATCATTTACCTCTTGGTCATGTTCGTCCAAAAAATTCTCCTCATGCTGGACTTTCCGACTTTGCGATTGACTTTCGGAGAAGCTTTCTTGCCGACGGAGTGCAACAGCTTGCTGCCTGGCTTTCTCAATTCTGCGTGCTTCAAAGCATACGTCATGCGCAGATGTTTGGACCAGCTGCAGAAGAAGAGCCGACACGGTCCTTATGGATCGCCCATCTCGTAACCTGTACCCTTAATCAGACATGGAAGGGTTAGAAGGAAAGGGGCTCACCGGAATTGTCCTGCTTTCTGTTTAGTATCCGACAACTTGATCAACGAATTTAGAATCTCCTCGATAATCCAAGATCGCTGGTCTTCATGGTTCGCAAAAATCTTTCATGAACTGGTTAGACATCGGTTCCAGCACCCATATTCAAGCTGTGGACTCACTGTTCTGATCAGCGAAAGTGCGTCAAGCCTCAACCCTCTCATCGCACTTTTTCCAAACGTCCTAATAACGACGTTTTCCTTCTCTCCTTTGTCTCGCTTCCTTCCTTTCTCCTTCTCAAACTCTCCATCAGCATAACTTCCACTATCTCCAGACTCGACAACGAAGAAGGGCCCAATGGCAATATATACAGCTTGAATAATAATCGTATCCGACATCGCAATGCTCTCAGCGTTGATAAGGTTATTGACTCGAGGTAAAACAGATGATAACGCCTGGAATATTTCGCTGATCTGGCGCCTATAGCCTTGGGAATGGCCAGAGGAACTCTTAACAATTTGCCGCAAGGAAGGTGCCAAGCTTGCAAGTGCGGACGACGATGCTTCGACGAAAGGGTAAATAATCTTGGTCAATTGGTTCTTGATTGTAGCGAGGCACGCCGTAATCAACTCTTCCGCGTACAGCTACGTTCATATTCAGCATCGAGCAGCCAGTAATTCGGTAGCAAACACGTTTCCTCACCTGCTTTGGCAAGCGATCGCTCGCCAACAGTGCGATACAACAATCAGCGGCAAGTACACTATCCCTAGCCAGTTCCAACGTCCTTGTCAACTGCTCATAGTCGGTCTCCTGCATCTCATGGTCCCGCTCTCTCACCTCCTGACTCTCGACTTCATTCGGATCAGCTGTGATGGCATCCCCCTCGTCGTTGGGTGTCTGAGACTTGGATTTCTCAGTCTTTTTTGGAGCTTTCTTTTTCCTCGGCGAAGCGGTCCCTTCTCTAGCACCACCCGTAACTGCAACGTGGTATACAGCCGTCGAAAATGGGTCCAAATCCTCCCCAGCTTTCACGGACCTCTCAAGCATCTTCAACAGCCTTGACAATACCTGCGTCTCAATTTCCCTCATGCGACCTCTACTTCTTGGCGTGTTCAATGCGCCACTCCCTGGCACATTCCCTGTCGTTGTCTTGCTCATGTCGCGCTTCGTAGGACGCGCCACATGTCCAATGTAGTTTGTCAGTTTGCGAATCACGCTCGGCAAGAGCAGAGGACGAGAGCAATCAGAACCGAAGTGTAAAAAGAACTCCCCAGGAAGGTCTGCAGCGTCGGAGATGTCAGCAGGCAAAGTATCTTCCGCTTCGAAAACATCTTCAATCAAAGACATAAGTTTTTCCAAAGGTGCTAAAGAAGTGTTTCTTCAGGACCGAATAGCTATTCAAAGGAGGGAAGACTCACGTCTTTCGTCTCTGTCGCCAGTCCGCCTGGACGCCGACTTGGTAGCACTCCCATAATTGGCTCTACGCAACGTTGGACTTTCTTCTCCCGAGCCATATCCCCCGAATTCGGGCGTGTCACCCAACTGAAGGTGTTGTACTTTCGTGGGACTACCTTTCCTCGAGGAAGTAGGTGTCAAATACGAAGGCTTGGGAGGAACGGAAATATATGCCAACAGCAGCCTTTTGCGCGTGGAGGATAACGGCGTACTCGGCGATTGATTCGTTGGCGTCACCAGAGTATCGTCGCTTTTACGGGACTTGTTAGAAGGCGTTATTGGTGGCAGGGTAAACTGTTTGAGGGGGGAGGCCTGTCCGACCGTTTTCTTAGACACTGTTGGCCGAGGTGCATCGATGGTCTGCGATTTAAGTACTTGTATGCGCTTAACAGTTGGCGAATCAACCTCCACTGAAGCTTTCCGTTTGCGAGGTGTAACGGCCATGGGGCTATTGTGGGTGCTGGATGTCAGCCTTAGTGGATCTGGACTTGACTGTGGCACGGGGGAGTGAACCGCGACAGGCTGGATAATAATATCGTTCTCAGTCAGCTCCTTGATCTGTCGAGTCTTCTGCGACAAAAAGGTATTGAAGTAAGCAGGTGACTCCTCTGGTTTATACAACTTGGGTGCTTGTTTCTGCTGTGACGGGGAGTGAACCGAGTCAGGAGACGCCAAAGGAGCCACAGGCGCCAGCGGTTGCTGCATTTGAGTATATCGTTGTGGCAGAGGGGGTAATACCGAATGTGATGTAGATCTCGGAGTATGATGTGGTTGTGCATGCCGAGAATATTGAGGATATTCTGGTACACCGAGGGCAAATGCAAGAGACGACGACGATGACGGTGGTATAGGAGGCGGTGGTGTAGGATAAACCGGCGCACTGCGCTGAATGACAGACTGCGCAAAAGGCGTCGGATGGTAATTCGAAGGTACAGGGTGATAAGACCATGAGAATGGTGCGCGGTACGCTGTAGCCTGGCCAGGGTAAGAAGGGCTAGTTTTCTATCAACAAGTGAATGTATGCGCGGTCAACGACAACGTACGAGGAAGAGTGTTCCCCTAATAGCCTTACGGCTTCGTTTCTGGTGTTTTCCCAAACCCCTCCATCATTAGCGGGAACACGCGGTGCAGAAATATATGAAAATTCCTGAGCATATTCGGAATAGGGTGGAGGATTGGGTTCCCGCACATAGGGCGCCGCACGCTGTGCAGAATAATAACTCTGCTGCATAAAAGTCGGTGGTGGTGCCGTAAAAGTCATGTTGCTTAGATGTCTTGCAACTGTTTAGGGGTAAGGTTAGGACTCCAATGCGTGGTCTTTTTTTGGCATACCATGCGCAGTAGGAGTTGCTGACGCAGGTGGATAGACATTCAAAAGTCCTTGAGCATCTTGTACTGCATCTAGAGCCGTAGATGAGCTATGGTGGCGATCCGGGGAACCCTGCTGCTGCTGTTGCTGCTGATAGTGGTAATATGTTGGACTGGTCCGCTGCTGATTCCTGTACCAGCCTTGGCCATTGTCCATGGCATCGACCAAAAAGAGAACGGATAAGAGAAAAATGAACGAACAGTTGAGGAGTTGTTTGCTATAAGTGCGCGACTCGGACGCGCAGACTCGGGACAGTCACTGTGTCACGATCGTGACGATAATGTGACACGTTGTCACTCAGTGTGACAAATGGTGGCAAGACGATGGGCGAGAAAAATTCACTCACGCCGGTCCCATTTCTGATGAGTTTGTCTGACGCATATAACGTCCCCAGAAGAACCCGGCTCAAAATCCCATAAAATTATGCTCAAGACATCGCCGTCTTCGCCGCTGAAACACATCCTGAAGCTCCAGAGACAAGGTTCGATATCGGATCAGGACAAGCTGCACAGACATCACAAACGAAAAGCTTCACATGCGGAACACAGGGACGAGGAGAATCATCACAATATACCGTTTGCAAAAGTGAACGGAGTGTCACACGAATCGCACGGCCTAGTTAACGGCCGGAAGCACAAAAAAGTGCGACATGCATATGCGGACGCTGAACCAAATGGTTTGGTTAATGCAGCGGGGTCCAGCTCGCCTGCTGACATCAAATTCAATGCGTTGCAAGAGCAACGGAAACAACTGCCCATCGCGAAAGGTATGACGGTTCGTCTAGTCCGCTAAAATTTCTAATACACGGATAAAACAGGCAGAGAGGCGCTTATTGAGGAAATTCGCAAGAACGAAGTGACTGTCCTCATCGGAGAGACTGGGTCTGGAAAAACGACGCGTGAGTTTTTCGTCGTACACGATTGATTTCTTTCTGCTCAAGTCTATTGCAGAAGTTCCTCAATATCTCCTTGAATCCGGTGTATCAGGCGTAGGTACCATTGCAGTAACTCAACCTCGCCGTGTTGCTGCGACATCCCTTGCCTCCCGTGTAGCGCAAGAACAAAACTGTTCGTCTGTTGGCAAACTGGTCGGCTACTCCGTCCGCTTTGACGAAAAATGCAGTCCCGACACGCGCATTAAATATATGACAGATGGTATGATCGTGCAAGAACTATTGTCCGATCCATTGTTAAGCCGATACAGCGTGGTGATTGTGGATGAGGCACATGAAAGGACGTTGAGGACGGATTTGTTATTAGCTAATTTAAAAACAATACTGAAAAAAAGGAGGAGAGGCGCGCAGGACGGCAAGGGGAAAGGGAAAGGCAAGGAGGAGAACCCTGGACCTCTGAAGGTCGTCGTGATGAGCGCCACATTGGATGCTGAAAAGTTCAGCAAGTTCTTCCACAAGTACGTGCCTCACAAAGCGAACCTTGTCAAGCTCCCGTCTGACGCTATGCCGAAACGAAAGCGCAAAAATTCTCTATGTTAAAGGACGTCAACACCCTGTCAAAATATATCATTGCTCAGAAGGACAACCAGATTATGTCGACGCAGCCATGAGGACATTTTTCCAGATCCACACCGACCAACCTCTGGGAGATGTTCTAATATTCCTACCAGGCGAGTAGCCATCGTTTCTTCCCCGATAAGCTGAACTAATCACCTTGATACAGGTCAAGAGGACATCGAGTCCCTCGAAAAATCTATTCAACTCTTTGCCAACCGTCTCCCCCAAGATAAAATGCAGGTCCTAATCACACCCATGTTTGCAGCCCAAACACCAGGGGCCAATGCTAAAGTATTCGCCACTACGCCACCAGGGACACGAAAATGTATACTAGCCACTAACATTGCCGAAACCTCCATCACCATCCCTGGAGTAAAATATGTAATTGATACCGGAAAATGTAAAGAAAAGCGATATCTCGCACGCGATACTGGGGGTGGTACGTCTTTCCTCCCTCGCCCCCTTCCTGCCCTTCGTTAGTCTGATACACGTTCAGGCTTTGATACCCTTTTAACAAGAGATATCACCAAATCTTCCGCCATGCAGCGCGCAGGTCGCGCAGGACGTGAAGGCCCAGGATTTTGCTTCCGACTTTATACCGAGGGGTCCTTCAACAACATGCCCGTATCCGCTGAACCTGAGATTATGCGAGTCAGCCTGGCATCCAGTATCCTCAAACTCAAGTGCCTAGACCAGGACCTAGAGGACCTTGATTTGATGGACAAACCAAGTCGC
>QFEO01011345.1:0-11286 GCA_003316615.1 Amanita pseudoporphyria | reverse complement strand
GAACAATCTGAAAAGGCCCCCCGTATCATGGCTGGACGTCCCTTTGAGTAACTTGCTGGGGAAATGGTCATAATAGGTCTAACGTGATTTACGTCGTCACAGGTTCTTAAGCTTGATACAGTGTACCAACCTAGGTCTAGGTGATTTCACCCGTGAACTTGGAGTTTTCGGTACCACTTGCGTTTATAAAATGTAAGCCTTCTGCTCCCATGTGTGATGCGTTTACAAACCCTGTGTGATCTCCCCGTTCTGTTCTGACCTAGTCGTGGCAGGTTCGAATGAGGTACCAATTTCATTGATCCCAGGGAGGACATCACAGTAGGTACACTCGCATTTTGATCGGGGTTGAGTGTTGCTGGAAATGGATAGAAATGGGACGCTTCAATATACTGAACAAATTAGCTATAGTCAGGACGACAGGACCAACTATGAACGTCAAAAATAACCAGTAAATTCGGAATGCCGGCCACAACACTGGAATGTACACGTCCAAACCCTGGAAGCCAGTTCTCTGCTTGGCATGAGAAAGTCAATCTAATTGGGGTAGTAACGTGTGCTCACATTCGTAGCAACACCAGTAGGTTGGTTAAAGATCATTGAACTCTCCGATCGCGACCAGGTCTTCATACTCACTCCCTTGATAAGTTAGAACTCTGACGATGTAATAATAAATGATGGCTATCTCACTCCTAAACCATACAAAACAAACCGTTAAGAAACGTTCGTCGTGGCTCAGTAACGCCTTGGAAAACATGATAGTATGCAGGACTTTGCCAAGGTTGCGCAGCAATGAAACCATGGCTTTATATCTAAGGATCAAAATTCCTCTGGGAGCAAGTAGCGGATGTCGCTGCTGTATCATCTTTTGTTGCAGAGGTTGAAGTCATCTGGCCATGTTGTTATCCTTGCGGATAATGCAACAGCAGCTAAAGCGATATTTGATACGTCCATATATGACACTCAGCGTTACTGCCGTGCTCGAAGGTAGTCGCGTCATCATTTCATGATGCCCAGGACATAACAGTGCCATGCTCCATCATATAATTCGTTGGCACGATGTTGTCTGGAAATCGAACGGGCAGAAGTGAAAGACTGAACCAACACTTGCAAGCTACGAAAGTCGAAGGCTGATATACGTTGCATACACACAACTCGCAAGGAAGCCAGTCAAGGCCACCATCGGCAAATCATATTTCCTCAGAGAAGTTGGGGACGACTTAAACGTAGCCGCAAGTGCGTGTCGACTTATCCTCGGATACATATCGGGTGGAGAATATCGAAGTTGGCTTTGGTCAGATGCATGTGGAAATTACTCAGGTTGTGCAGATGTCTTCCAGTCGAGGGTTCGAATTCTCTGTCATTGTCCTTGGTACGAGCACCATTTCCTCGTGGGTTCGCAGCTACTGCTAGCCGTAATAAATAGAGTGAGCTCAGAAAAAAGAACCATCATAATAAAGTGATACTGGTTGTCGGACGTTATTGAAGGTCAAAGGCAGCGATTGGTGAAGTAACATCGGGCTCCCCGCAGCGTGACCACCATTCTTTATTCATCGGTCCTCGTTTGGCGTAAACGAGCGCAGGAAGTCTTGGCATATCTACGCCCACTGTCAGCATAACCGTTGAATCGTGGCTGAGAGACTTCTGTACGTACTGTGAGGGTCCTAACGTAATTCGTCAGTTATCATCAACACATGGAGGAGCCGCAATGTTCCGACGTTTGTGCTTTTTTGAATGTGCTGATGAAATAATGCTGCGCCTAGAAGTCATTAAGTCAGTGTTACTTACGGTATGATGCGAAAGAAATTGATTGAGAAAGTGCCGGTCTGAACGTAGCGCACATTTCGACGAAACATTTTCTCTGTATAGAAATTCGGTTTGTTCAAATAGAGACTGACAGCTATAACGCAAAGCGAAATGATGTAAATCAGATTCCGCTAAGAAAGTAGATAAGAACAAAAAGGCTTATGAAATATCAGAAGTAGTTTGACTATAAATACCGCCTAAGGGTCAAACTCGTGTGGCGTCCGCCACCTGGACGCTCCGAGAACTCAGGTCGCCAAGTCTGTCTCTTTTTCTGATGTACCTCGACGGGCGAGAGCCGGGACCCTGGGTGTCGAGGTAGTATGGCTTATGCCCCACCAGTGGGGCCACTCTATTCTCCTAGAGAGCCCCGATGCGCTTTCTGTGCAGAGATTCACTCGACTGCTGTACGTCATCAAGTAGCTACCACCTCCCTGGAATTTAACCACGTCCAATGCAGCAACTGCCGTGATGTGCACTTTGCATTTGGTAAGGCTTGGCCCTTTTTCTTAGCACTGGATGCCGTGATGGAATAGTTGCAGCGCCATCGCAAGGTCCGTAGTGCCGGAACCGATCGCCGTGCAACCCGCATTGCAGCCCGATTCCCACATTCCTCCCCTTTTTCACTCGTCCTATACCTTCTGATTACACAGCATTGCGCTGCAATGTGCCCTCGCCTGGCCAAGTTGACTCGTTTCTTTAATCCCCTTGGTTTTTTTGGGAGACTGCAGCTCCCCGTTTTTCTACGTACCAGCAATAGCAGGGTTTCCTATGCGCGAAAAAAGGTCAAACTTGTGATTTTGTCGTTGCATCTAGCCAAAGCCAGTCCATTCAACGGATAGATATGGCGTCTTTCTCCCGTTGTCATCCCATCCACATAAAAGATGCGTCTTTTCGCAGCTCCAAGCCCGCCATGTGCCACGGCCTTCATTGTACGAAATGAGGGTAATAGGCAAAGGATCTCCTGTTCAGACGATTATGAAATGTTTATTTCGTAACTGTATAAGGGCTCAACCTGGCCGCCAAACTTAATCCCGTCTGCGATAAAATAGCCTTTGTTATGCAGGTCACGAAAAATACTACAACGTGCGCGTTCACAGAGACTAGAGGGGAAGTTCTGCTGTGGTTGAGGTATAAAAGCAATGCTCCTTCGCTGGTTGATACCAGTTGAGATCTGTGGAATAAGTTGGAACGACGAAGGTGTGAGCAGACGACAGACTTAAAGCATGGTTCTCGGTTTGTAGAGATTGTGAAAAGATTAAATCTGTTGTCGAAGTGCTAGTAGTCTTGTCCTCGACGGCCTCAGATTAGTATGATTCGGTTTCCGTTTGGCTCTGCGCCTCTTATGATTAAACACATCTTCTTGATCTGAAATCCGGTATTGCAAGTTATCTGAAATGATGGGGGGATATGTCTTGGGTTCGTTGACGAGGCCGGCGGAGTCCATGGCACCGATGAAGAAAACGAAGTCACAGAGAGTGGTCATAAATGGTGTTGCTCCTAACCTTAGACTATGGGCAGCGCACATGCCGCTTCCTCGTCAAGGCAAATCAGGCGCGCGACACAATGAAACGAACAAAACATCATATTCAAATCCCCTTCCGATTCTATTTCAGCCAGCAAAACAGCACCCCATTCTGAACAAGGTTGGACTGGATCTCACCACTAAAATCTTGTGTCCGCAATTCGAAGGCATATATGACAAATCAACAAAGTCAGTTTGGATCACAAATCGTGGACATGCTATGTTACTATGGCGTCGAGGATTTTTCGGAAAGGGAGATTTGTCGAGAAGTGAGCCAACTTGGCTAGCTCGACAAGAAAACGTGCGCGGGACAGATGGGAAATGTACGTGCATCTGTATTCAAGTCGTAGTTTGGTCTTAGTGACATTAAGGAATTTTTTTAGCGTTGATATCAGAACAAGTAACCGCACGGAGGCGCGCCGAACGCAAGCAGTTCAAGCTCGACCGAGCACGGGCCATCGCTGCTGTAGCAGAAGAAGCAGAAGCCATTTTTGAAACGGAAGGTCGAGTCATTGCGTCTGCCCTTTCTGGTCCGGCCATCCCATCTGCAGCTACGTGGCGTCCGAGCCATCCTCAGAGTCCGAGTCTGGATGAAGCCGTATCTGTGGGCGCATCAGTCGCCGAGGAGGAACCTTTGGAAGATATCGAACATCTTCAGCTGACGTTGCAAGAGGCATTCTTTTTGGCATGGAGCCTCAATTGTTTGACGGTCCTCGACTCGCATACAGTAAGCGCATCGCAAATACATAAGTGATTACACATTAAGTTTGTACAGAGGAATAGCATATCCCATCAAGAGATATGGTCCGCATTTCAGCGTGCACATCTTCCACCAGGAACTCCAAGTGATAGATTTGACAACCCGTTTCTGGTATACTATGCTGTGTATCACCACTATCGGTCTCTTGGCTGGGTAGTCAAGGGAGGAATCAAGTTCTGTGTTGATTACCTTCTCTACAAGCGTGGTCCTGTTTTTGCACATGCGGAGTGAGCATACAGTTGGGAAGCCTTTCTTTCTCATCTGACATTTGCAGATTTGCCGTTGTTGTGTGCCCAGTCTACGAAGATCCCGATGATCAGACATTTTCTCCGTTCAAACTCCAAAACGCCGAGCCTTTTACGTGGTCATGGCTGAGTACCATTAACCGAGTCAACTCCCAAGCGCAGAAGGTACGCATTTCTAGCGATTTTCCGCAATAGAATGAAATGTTCTTATTGTCTTGTAGACACTGATTCTAGCTTACGTTACGATACCCGCGCGTTCGCGCAATCCTACGAAATTGCTAGAGTCACCTGCTTGCCTTGCGCATTATTCTGTACGCGAAGTCGTACTTCGCAGGTTTATTCCAGCACGTACGCGGGATTGAGTGTATCCGCCAGTTGCAGCTACGGTAATGGTTTGGATATGGACTAGCGTTCCGTGCATCGGCTCCTCAATGCTAATCTACTGTTGTCTGGCGCATGTTTGGCGCAAGGCTGTATTTTTTTAGTTGTATTTACTCATCGCTTTACGTAGAAGCCATAAATGCCTGAATGGCTAATCACAATATCAGCGCATTCCATTTCCGCTCAGAGGCTTCGTTTATATTTCCGACAACTTTACATTGACGTCGTGTGATTTGAAGCAAAGAAAGTTTCTATTATTCGCGACCCCTTCGTGGCTAACCGTTGAAGTACCACATTGGACTATGGGATGAGCGAAGCACGTCGATAAATGCATCCGAAGTAGCTGTTTGAATGAGAGGATCAAAGACAGTCGAACCTACTCTCACAAGAATTGACATAGAAACGGATTGATTTTACAAGTCAAAATTGACTTCAGCTATTTTTGTCTCTGATGGATCGTACTCCCATACCGCGAGTGGACGCGCATTTTTACACGAATTACAATAATATAGTTCATCATGCAAACATATCGTACAGAATGCAAACCTTACAAGTATCACCGAGACAGAGCATTCGTTTATGACTATCATTGATCGATTGATCACGCGCATGATCGACTGTCTTATTACCGTAAATTGGGCCGACTAAGGAATCACATTATCAATTAGTTTTGATCTGAGTAGTTAGTTTGTGGTTGCTGTAGTAAAAGGAGTGGTAGCAAGTCCAACACGATGGTTGGTGGTATCGTAAACAGAATAGAATCTTTCGAGGAACGTGTAGCCATTGATGAAGTCAAGTCCTGAGCCGGTAGGACTCTGTAGGTCTGCAACCACAAGGTAGATAGAATTCGGGTCGCCGCCAATCTGGCTATTGAGGGAACGTGGCCAAATTTGGGCATTCGGAGTAAGGGTGAAAGTTCCCTATGGTATGACCTCAGTAGTCTGATAACACAATGCGCATGACGACGTACACTATTGGTAATGAAATGCAAGGGCTTCAAGGCATCATATTGAGCAGGAGTGATCTTAAGCAGACCGGTACTGGAGTCTGGCACGGCCCCTGTAGCACCTTGGTAAGCCTTGAACGCATCAGTCGCGAGGAGGACCAAAGTCGAGCCTGTGAATAAATAATATAAAAGCCAATACAAAATGGGTTGGTTGTAGGACATACCAGTGTCGACAATGCCTGCCGTGCTGTACAGAATAGTCGTATCATCACCGTATTTGATAGTTTGGTCAATACCCCAATATTCCCTGGCGGGGAAAACGGTCGTAATAGGTCTAACGTGTTTTACGTCGTCACAAGGTTCTTAAACTTGATACAATGCACCGACTTACGTCCAGGCGATTTCACCCGTGAACTTGGAGCTATCGACACCACCTGGATTCAAAAAACGTAAGCATTCCGCTCCCATACACGATGCATTTACAAACCCCATGTGATCTCTCCGTTCTGTTCTGGCGTAGTTGTGATAGGTTCGAATGAGATACCAATTTCATTCGCGTCGATCCATCCCTGGGAGTACGCATTATCCGTCACAGTGGGTACAGTCGCATTGTGATCGGGGTCAAGTGTTCCTGGAAACGGATTAGGAATGGGACAATTCCATACACTGAATAAGTTACCTTTAGTCAGGGCGACAGGACCAACTCTGGACATCGAGAACAGTCAGTAAATCTGGGAATACCATCCACACCGCTGAAATGTACCCTAGAATGCCGTCGACACCGTCAAATCCAGAACTCTGCAAAGGTATAAGAAAGTCAATCCGATTCAGATGGTAACGTGTGCTCACATTTGTTGCGACGCCAATAGATTGGTCAAAGATTACTAAATCCCCGATCGTGACCAGGTCCTCATACTCATTTCCTTAATAATCAAATGGTTAAATTCCGATGGCATCATAATAAATGAGGGTCATCTTACCTGAGAAGTTTCCTGACCCGTATGTGACAGACTGTTGAGAAACATTTGTCACATACTTTTTCTTTAAGATCGCATATGTTACTTACCACATTTTCTCCTGTTCTGTTGCTGGTGATCGTCGGCACGTATGATTTATTGGCGCCCACCCAAGTATTTGAGCTGGACAGGCAATTCATGCGTCGCAAAAATCATCTTAGAACGGAAGTCTTACCTTCCTGTGTCAATAATCAGGTCATCTGGAGAGGTGCTCAGCTCTGGTCCGGGCCAGTAAGGTAGATAACTTACACGTAGTGGGAGGGAACCCAACACCAACAGAAGCCGTGTATGACACGCCACTATTGGTAACGGGCTCATCAATTAGAAAATTGAATTGATTCGTTTTCGATGCCCTAGCCACCAGACGGCGGGCTCTGGCTTGATCATGTTTCAACAAGCTCTTCGCACCATGGAGGTTGACACGTCGAGCAAGAGATAACTTGATTACAGACGGTTCTCGTGCAACAATGGGATTGGCCGCAAAAACAAAAGCAAGGAGCAAGGAGCCTAGTAACGTCTTGGGGAACATGATGGTATGCAAGACTCTGCTAAGGTTGCGAACTTGCGCAACAATGAGGCCATGGCTTTATACCTAGTTTCATCACAAAAATGAGACTAGCGGGTTATGGATAGAACAATCATACGTAACATTCAAACTGATGGATTTCGACATGATGGTCATGGAGTTCGGACGATTTGCCGTTTTATTTTTCCCGGGGTCACACGATATAGTCCCTGCGCTAGCCATTGCTGACAATGACAAGCAAAGGTTCTGTAACGATTCGGTGCTTCAAATACAGTGAACTTGGAAAAAACTAACATAACTGTTTTTGTGAGGTGATCGGTAAACTCGAGAGCAGCGATTGGCGAATTAAAATTAATTGAAAGATCGGGCTTGCCGCCGCGTGACCATCACTTTATCATACCGGCGCCCGCTGTCATCATGGCAATTAAATTATGCCTGAGCGACCCTGTATTGATAGCTCGCAGGGTCTTAGCCTAATTCGATTATCATCAACTCATGGACTTGGCAGAGGGGTCACAATGTTCCGGTATTTATACTTTTTTTAGATATACTGTTTGAAAGCAACGCACGTTTCGACAAAGTACCTCATACACATGTTCCATACACGCTGTCCAAGGTTCAAACTTGTGTTTTCGCTGCGGCATTTTTCAACGTAACAATTTTATAAATCAAAATTGACCCGAGCTATTTCTGCCTCGGATGCCGAGCCACTAGCACGCGACTGGACCGCGCATTCCGAACTCTCGCCTCGAAGGTCGCTTGCTGTGTTATGAAGACACATGTTCATCTTGAGTCAGCAATCTCGGAGGACCTATCGATAGCAGCTCATTCATTCCCAATAGTGTTGATTAGGGAACAGCTGAATAGTGTTGCAACAAGCTATCGAACAACGTTTTTGCCGGTGGTGATAATGATTTAGTAAGCTGACTGTAACTCACGCGCGGATGACATTGATGGTAATTACATACGATGTCTACAGTGGCGAAAGCTATATCGCCTCGGATGATGGGAAAACAACAGGAGAGAATTCGGAAGTGAAAACGTCACTATTGCATAAGCATCGAACCTCTGTTAGTGAACCCCCTTGAAAGGTACGGGAATAAATAAGGGTATCACTTATAAGTCCGATTGAATAAGTATTCCAGTTAGTTCGACGTAGCATCAGTGAAAGGAGTGGTAGCGAGGCCAACACGGTGGTTGGCAGTATCATAAACGCTATAAAATCTCTCAAGGAAGGCATATCCATTGATAAAGTCAAGCCCTTGGTTACCGTTTGACCCGAGGTCTCCAGCTACGAGATAGATAGAATTGGCCGTGCCGCCTATGGCAGCGTTCAAAGAACGAGGCCAGATCTGGGCGTTGGGTGTCAGGCTATAGGTTTGCTATACACATAATTTCAGTGGTTGGATGTGAAGAGGCACTTTTGCAATGACGTACACCGTTGACGTGGAAGTCCAGGTTTTTTAGGTTGCTATATTGAGAAGAGGTGATCTTAAGCAAACCAGTAGTCGCGTCTGACACGGCGCCCGTCGCGGCCTTGTACCGTTGGAATGCGTTACTCGCGATGAGAATCAAGGTTGTACCTAGGGGATAGCAGTGAGCAGTACTACTGCGCAACAACTGCTGGACATACCTGTGTCGACGATGCCTGCGGTTGTATCCAGGATCGTTGTGCTACCATATGTAATAGATTCATCAATTCCCCAGTATGCGTTGGCTGGGGATGTGCTCGTGATGGGTCTAGAACGGGATTGCGTCAAAATATTACCTTCAACTATCGTAGCACACTCGACTCACACGTAATTTATTGTGCCAGTGTACTTCGTGCTATCAACCCCACCTGTAGTTTTTCGGTTCCAGAGATTTTCTTTCAGACAAGAATAAGACTACCTACCCCATGTCAGTTCTCCATTCTGAACCGACGCCTGTGTCGTAGGCTCAAAGGAGATGCCGATCTCGTATTTTTGGAGTTTCCCTTGGAGGTGAGCATTATCTACCACGGTAGGTATTGTGGAAGACGAGTCAGGCGAAAGGGTTCCTGATAAAAGGGTTAAAGACTGATCATTCTTTTCTCACGGCGCGTATACCTCGAGTTAGGCCAGTAGGACCGATTCTAATCAAATGATGTCAATAGAGCATTCGATCGTCTTGTGATTAGAAGTACCCCAAGATACCGTCTACACCTGTAAATCCAGAGGACTACCAAGTACATGAGTATATCAATCGGATGTAACGGTTTGCGTTGTATACCCACAGATGAGGCAACACCAATAGACTGATTCGTAACCACCAGATCACCAAGTGTGACAGTGTCCGTGTACTCGTTCCCTTCAAAATCAAGTTCCTGTCAGCGAGGACCATATCAAAGTGCAAGTAATCTCACCAGAGAAAGAACCAGAACCGTAAGAAACAGACTATACAGAGTTGTCCAGTCAGACCGTCTGCACTTTTCTGCCCAGGTAGCACCAAAGAACTTACTACGCTATTACCAGTTGGAGAACTGGTACCCGTCTCGACGTATGACCGGCCAGCACCTACCCAGGTGTTTGAACTGCACGGTAATTTAAATGGCGTGACGATTGTTCGGGACAGACAATCTCACCTTCCCGTATCAATAATAAGATTATCTGAAGATATGTCAATAATGGTTACAATCGACGATGCAGCGACCTTACAAGCAGTAGGGGGACTTCCAACTCCAACCGACGCAGTGTACGTTATAGCTGCGTTGGTAACAGGCTCGTTCACCAGCGACGAGGGATGCGTCCGATGTACTACCCTCTCTATCAAGTGGCGGGCCCTGATCTGATCATGCTCCAAGACATTGCGAATACTGGTGAGATTAATGTGTTTAAAGAGGGACAGCTTGGCATGAGGTTCAAGGATAGGAATGGCGTTGGCCGTGACGATTAGAGCGAGGAGTAGCGTGCTCAGCGATGTATTAGAAAACATGGCGCCTTTTGGATTTGATGAATGTGTACGAATACCATCCACTTATATCTGACGGAGTGGAGCATCATATTCAAAAATCATCATGCCTATCTGAATGACATCAAGTCTGGCAGCTCGGTTACAAGAAACACACCACATGACGCCTAGTGCAATGGAGTAGCATTATTACCGCCTGACAGGCTGGAACAAAAGCTACCGTACAGGAATATTAGGCTCGGGTCCCTGTAACCCGATACCAGTAAGTCAGCCTTGCAAAGACGTTGGAAAATTGCTCAATAATGTGGCGTTACTGCCAAGGCGCACGCCGCCTCCTACCAAAGCGCCACTGCTGGCCACATGCCTGTGAGAATAAAATAAGATTTGTATTCCGTTTCCATCAGGCAATGCAAACATCACTGATGGCGTCTCTGTTCAAAATTATTCTGTGCCTCGAAACCGACGTCTCAAATTATCTTCCCCACTGCACAAGTAGCGCCGTGAACGCTCTTCTGCGGAGGACGTGGCGCATTCGTGGCTCTTGAAGCAGAGGGACTTGCTAATTGACATAAGCTGCGTAGCTGTGCTTTCGTAGGATGTAGCATAATATGTCGTCATATGATAATCATTTTGCTATCTAGAATGGACGCCGGCCCGAGATAGCAAAGTGATCGAAGCCCTCCGTTTTTGACGCGGGACTGTAATTCCGCGTGGTGTCGCAATGTTCTGACTGGCAGCTGACTTTAGCATTAATCTATGGTAACAGAGTTGTCCTAAGTAGGTATCGACGTCTTCTATTGCCGATGCATACCGAGTCAGTGGTCCGTCTTTTCGGAACAAAGCATACGCGCACGCGCACCGAGAGACACATCCACATTATTCGGAATATTCCACAACCCCATTAGCACTCAAACTCCCCCTTCTGACCTTTTCACCCTTTTCTCTCAGCAGATCTTCCACCGTCTTCAGCTTACCCTCGTGGGTGCTCTCCTTGAACCAACCTAAATGGTCAGCGATCAGGTGTCTTTAGGTCCGAATATAGGTCATGCGTTAGCACGCCAAGTTCATAGTGAAAGAGGAATATGTATAAGACAGACCTGTTATCGCATTTTGGACATGTCACAATGACAATTCCCCTCTCGTAGGATCGTTTGGAAAA
>QFEO01011335.1:0-22442 GCA_003316615.1 Amanita pseudoporphyria | reverse complement strand
GACGGCTTTGCAGAGCGGCCAGAGCGGCCAGAGTGGAAGTTGCCGTTTTCCTGATGTACAGCTTGGTAGTGTCGTATATGATCATACCATATTGGATGCTCCGCTGTCGTCTACTCTCGTTTTTTTGCTCTCGCTCAATCTTACCGTGGTTTCGGGCCTTTTGGCAATCGTTTTGAGTATACTGTTTGCAATTTCAAGTGAAAGGGTTAATAAGGATGACATTGTGAGTGCATAAACGATCCGAATAGTTGCGTTTCTGTTACACTCAGACCCAATATCCAGGGACATAACATCACTGAGGAAGACTACACCACATTGTACGGCTGGTTAACGTTCGGCTGGATACACCCAATGATAAAAATCGTTTGTTTGATTCATTGAACTTCATTTCACTCCTGCTATACACAACTCTTCAAGAAGACGACGTCCGGTCTTTGAGTCCAACGACGAAATCTCGACCCGTTTTCCTACGTTTCAGTGAACTCTGGTATGCCTTGTTCTGTTACATGTTCAATGTCTGACGACAGACAGATCAAGCCGTTCTTCGCTTCTGCGCCAGCTCTGGGCTGCAAACTCAATGGACAATGCAAGCTATGTTTCTCTGATACAATGAGCTCGCGACTAACAGCCATATAGTTTGGACTTCACGCTTACTATTGTTAGCGTGATTTTCAACCATTCTAGTCTTTCCCTAGGTAAGTTTTTTCTCTGTGTATCACTTTCACTCTAACTTTGTTTGGTCAAGGCAGATCCTCGATGCGATAGATACAAGCATTCCTACTCGTGAAAATCGCTTGAAGGCTTATATATACACATTCCTTGTTCTACTGCTGAGGTTTGTAATTCGTCCTAAACGTGACATGTATTTCATCTCGATACTTGTCTAGTCCCAGGCCGACTTACAATGTCTTTGGTTTGGTTGTCGAGTAGCAACCAGGATACATTCTGAATTAACGGCCGCAATATACGACAAAGCTCTTAAGCAAAATGATTTCTTGAGCGTTGTAGATAAGCGGAAACAGGATGAGAAGCAAGAGACTAATATGAAACATTCTCTGGGTGCGTAGAGCATCTTCCTCCATCATATGCATGAAAGTGATGTGTTGTAGGTAGGAAGGGAAAGAAGGAAAATGAAAAGAAGACAGAGAAAGTGCGCGATCCGAAAACTGGTGCCAACGTCGGAATCTTGTGGATACTAATCAACTAGGAATTGCCTTTCGATGCACTTCGTCAATATCGCCGAATCAGTTCTCAGTCTAATACTGCAATGTTCATGATCGACAGAGGTAAGGCTTTGTATCATCATATACGGTTCTAACAGATGTTCTGCGTAGCACCCTTCGAGATTGTAGACTGGAATTAGTGACTTCCCTACGTGTCTGAACTCTAATTACAATATTTTCACCTGTAAATATTTATGCTTGTGGGCCCAATCATTTTCGGACCGAAAAGACGAATATGAGCATCGTATTAGCAATCGTCCTAGCAGAAGTGGGCTGCATATCCTTCGCAGTCAGCATCTCTGGCTTCAGTGAATCTGTATCATCCTCGGTCTTGGGCCATGTCGAAACAGGCATAGCGCCAACAAGGCAGGCAAGCACCGCTAGCAACCGGCCAATGTATACGTATCCTTCACCTGTTCCCTAACAGCGCGAACGGCAGGAATCCATGCACAGACCCGTCGTGGCTTCATCGGTTTCAGCTTTCATTGGAGGATGATGTATATGGAGGGCATCGAGCCCGAGGAGCTTCTTCAGTTGTAAGTTGTTCTGTAACCGATCGTTGGCTGTTGGATCGTCCGTACGCATAACTTGCGAAAGAGATGCGCCTGGACAGCCCCGCGCAGGATGCGCCTAGTCACACCTAATGCCAGACATGGCAAAACGGGCGCTTCTTGTGCGAAAAGCCTTCTTAGTGCGGTAGGTTTGCTGTCAATGAAATGTATTACCAAGCATAGATTCGCCGCTGGCTTACTTGGCCATTGAGGGACCCGCCGTTCAGTGGATTCACGAATATAGGCGGCCACTGAGTGGTATGCATTGGGGATGCTTCCAAAACCAGGTCATCCGGCAGTCGAAAGTGAATTCCGAGGGCCATGGCAATAAGCTGCCTCTGACCTTGAGAAGTTCGCTCCTCAGATGTGGATGAACGCTTACCAAAAGGGACAAGATTATCCCGGAGAACAGTTAGCATCCTGAAAGCACTAGTCAGTGGTGCAAAGTGAAAAGATGATATTATTTACTTGAGGAATGACAGCCTAAAGGCCCAGTGTAAGTTTTAGGACCAATCAAGTGCGGATAAGAAAACATGCAATTCTTGAGCGCAAGTTGTGAAGCACGATTTTTGATATATCAATTCCATCAACGATGATGCGGCCGCTTGCAAGATCTACGAATCGAAGTAGACTTGTAGATTTACCATTCCCTGTAGTAAATCCGTCAGTAAAGCCTGCCATGTTGGTGCTTTCCTATCCGTACCTGTTCTTCCAAGTAATCCGACCCTTTCACCCGCCTTCAAGGTAAATGATATATCGTGAAGTACAGTTGGAAGGTCTGGCGCATATTTCAGCCGAAACCAAGGCATCTCGGTTTGACGAAAATGGCCAGTAAGCTGGAACTCTATTAGATTCAATAATAGCGAGCGGTTCTTAGGCCAAATCAAGGCTGCAGATCAGAGTATGAGCACCGACTAATGAAAACAGATAATAACTTACTATTCAATTACACGTTCAATAGAACTTTTGAAAGATTAGCAATAAAGCAGGAAATGCGCACTTAAGGTCCAATTCGAGTGCTACACAAGTACGATTAACACGTTCACAAACTAATCTAATCAAACTTACCTGTCCAAAATCGACAAGTCCAATAAACAGACAAAGTAAAAGCCACAGTGCTCGTGATACACAAGCCAGCCAGGCCGGCGTCATTCGAATGGAAAATAGAATCGTGATCAAAACAGAGAGTGCGCCAAGCATGCATACCACATTTGCAGTTCTAAATTGTCGTTACATCGAAGGAAAGACTAAACCTAGGTTGGCAAACCTTGGTGCTTGTGTCAATCTTCTGATGCAAGAACCGTCGTTCCGCCGAGAAGGTGTGAACAGTGGCAATGCCCTCCAACAGTTCACAGAAGTGAGAGACCTTGTGTTCGTTCCATTCAACGCATGTCACGACCGGTATTGAGGTGATCGATAACCAGTTCAGGACATGCAAGACCAATAAAGAACGCTGGAAAAAGGAAGTATGGGAAAACAACGCTATACGAAACGTTAGTGCTACATAACCATTGAGAACATGCTACGCACACAACCGTCAATACGGCAGTGACGAAGCTCGCAAGAGAAGAATTGACGGCCTGTAGGGACCCCGCTAAAGACATGTCGATCGTTTCAGTGTCCTAAGATGCTACTAATCAGCGGATATTCAACATGCGATGCTTTTTGAATCATTAACCTTTCCGAGTCTGTTCAACATCCGACCTACGAATATCGCTCTCGTTGGTATATAATATGGTTGCGCTTTAGGTTATGACTAACCTTGTAGAGTCGTATCATGAAACCTGTAGGTAGCACGAACAACGGTAACGAGTTGCCTGTTCCAAATGTCGATGAGTAATAAGCTGAGAAGGGTATCATGTGGAGACCTACTTGAAAAAGGTGCGATACACTCTCAAAGCACTGGTATACTGAGCTGCGACGTTGAAGAAGTGGATCCGGTAAATTGATCCTAAATGTACCAGAAGCCCTGTATAAAAGACGGTCGCGGGTGTATTGCCGGCTGTGCTAGTTCAAGTTGTTGTTGGTAGGGAGGGAGGGAGGTGTGACTGAGGACGTTTTACTGGAGTGGCGACGACGAATGTGGAGAGAAGGCTACGAGGCGATTGACGTTCATACGATCGAGTTTTGCGACTTGCTGATACAGGTGAGTGTGAGGGGGCGAAGGTGTTGGCATTGGCATCAGAAACTGCGAAGGTGATAGGGAGAGCCCTTGACCAGGCGACGCAGGTGAAGTGGAGACCAGCCATCGCAAACAGATACAACGAAGAGGGAAAATACTGCATTGCCATTAGCAACGTTGGGGGCGTCGGTGGGTCTGACTGAGCCAACGAGTCCGAATGGGTGGGCGACGGGGTACGAAGGGTACTACGGAGAAGTGGGCACGGCGCTTTGTTAAGTAAGCTGGGCAATCTTTGGCTCAATAGTTTCACGGCCTTCTAGATGAGATGCAGGTGCGGAGTGGGGCGAGCCCCAAAGGGGCTCCGGCAAGCTGAGAATGGGGGCATGTCGAGCATCGTGGGAGGGCGGCTGGACATTGCTTGGTGTCCTCGGTGATGCGACTGCTCGACGATGTAATGTCCTGCATCCGCAGCTGCCCAGTTGTGAATGCGCCAAGGGAGTGGAGGGTGGGGCAAAAGACGATGACGAGCTCGCGGGCTCGTCTTCTCAACCGGCGCGTGTATGCGGCGTGGACGCGGTGCGGAAGCAGGACGCGCTGGCCGTATCCACGTGACTCTCGCCAAAGATCTACGTCAAGCGCTCTCATACCTCCCTCGTTTGACTAGTCTCGTAAGGTTTTGACTTTCGCCTGCAGGGTCCAGCTACACCCCGCCAATGTCTTCTGTCCGTACACTGCTGTTAACGACGACATATATCCGCCCGCATCCTACTCTCGCTCCTCACGCTCACCTTACCATGATATTCAATGGAACGACCATCTCAGTCAATGATTATTATCATTCACAGTGCCGCCCTTGACCTCCACCGTCTCTAGTCGTACTCAGGTGCTTCCTCGCTGTCCACAACCGGCTCTAGCTTTTCTCGGCTCCATTTGCTGTTGAAAACAGCTAGAAGTAGCGCGTCGTTACTTCCACAACTTTAGGCCGATGAAGCAGTATGCTTCAAGTTACCCTGGCCATTTACCCGATGGCTACTGCTATGGCTTCTTCCTTAGGGTCTCAAAGGTGACAACGAATAGTGGCCTTCTCATTAGTACACGTGTCAACAAAGTGGTACAAATCCTGTCGCCTCTTGAAGTATGTTAAAAGATGGACTAATGCTCTATACGACAAACACTTGAGGTCTCTACCCCTAGTTTTTGTTCTACTTCTCAACGTAGTAAAACCGCAAGGGAAGGAAGAGGTTTACAACGCTGTTCTTCTGTATGCACTAAAGGTAGGCAGACGCTATAGTGCAGGTCGTCTGTTGCATGAATGCGGGAAGTGCACATAGCTAATTTATTTCTTTGCAAATATCAGATCTACATTTCTCTACGTAACCTACAAACGTTCTCAGATGAACGGAACAAATGGCCCACGATTGAAATGGAATAAAGGCGAGATCGGCAAACTATATGGGACGACCAATGCATCGAGCTCGTGATCAGAAGGCATAATACGAACGGGGAGAATTTTGCTTTACGGTTAGAGCATACCTTCACTGAGATTGTATACTCCGTCCCTTCCTAGACGCTTAGCGCACCTCCCCCCCACATGTAATGTTATTGGTATAATAAAATGTTGGTGTGACCTTTTTTGGCGAATAAATAGAACTGTACGTCGAAATTAAATGTCATTTGCAAAGGTCCAACGGTACAGGAATGACCGGGACCGCCAAACACTAACAAGGATGTCAGCAAATGAAGTGCGCCCGACGGAAAAGGCACATACACGACTACGGCATTGGAAGTCGGATTTCCGTTTCTTACTACCTTCACTGTGTAAGTCCATTCCAGGCAGGCACGACTATACGTGAGTCTATATGATCCCCTAACGACTAGTGTATTTGGTGAGCGTTTACGGGGATGGACATGACGAAAAAGCAGGAAATTTGAGAAAAATGGCACCGCATATCATACGCAGTGTAGGACTGCACACGGTGGCCCTATTTGGACAACGGAAACATATGCATTTGCGTTACCAGAAGTGAGGCAGTAGTACACGTAGTACACGATGTGCGTTAAGTGTCAGCACTTGCAGCTTTCATGAGCTCACGATCACTTTTAGTTGCAAGCCCAGCAACGTCGGCTCTTTGTCCGTATATCTTGGAAACATGTGTCCCATTAGTAGAATGTGGCGCAATTCAAATCCTCTGCAACCGAAACTTAGTGGTTGCAGTGCGTCTGCACAGGCCCGCAGAGGAGCCCCTGGAGGTCAGGTACAGAACAAAGCTATGACACGTTACATACCTTATGTTCCAGAGCTGGTCTCTTAAATCACTTATGGGGTTTCCTGATGCTTGCGGCTGCCGTCGTTAGGGAAGGGTGCAGAGATAGGCTGGACGAGTTTAGCAGGTGCTGCCGTGGCACCGGAGAAAAGACATTCGGGGCCGAGTCGCTGCAGCTCTACTCATTTCACGGTGGGGAAGCCCCGAGCGAAAGTCACAGAATGATTTTGGTGTCGCGTCTCCCGCCGGCTTTCTACACCAGCTCAACCATTTTTGATTTTCAGTTCCATTAATTTGCTATGGCGAAACGATCCATGGCTTCTTCCTCAAGGCGGCAAACGAACAATAGCCATCTCGTTGGTATGCGTAGAGTGATGGCTAAGTTAATGCTGTAGAATAACCCAGACGCTCCGGCTTCCTAACATCCATCCTTGTCCACTCTCAACGTAGTAATGTTGTTCCTCACCATCAGTGAGTCTCTACGGTTCTTCTATATTTGCTTCAGTCAAACATACACTGAAGTACGGGTCATCGAGGTCATCTCCGCTATTGCATTCTTAGATGTCACAAAACCAGACGCAAATAGCTCAAGATTCTGATCTGTTCTGCAATCATTGGATCAACGTCATTCTAGTGAATAGGACGAATGACCCACGATCGAAATTGGAGACATTTGAACAAATACTACGACTACAGGAATGGGGAAGGTATTACTAATGTGCTAATATCAGCTGACTGAGATCGGACAGCATAATAGACGAACTTTGCTTCGCGGATTGCAGGAAGTCTTCACCAGAAATGTATACTCAGTCCGCCCTAAGCGATTTTGCGCACAGGCCACATGTAATAGCATTAGCATTACAAGTGTATATTATAAAACGTCCCTGCCATCGGTACTATTTCTATGGAATTGCATGTCAAAATATAATTTCATTTGCAAAGGCGGGATGACACTGACCAATGCGCAATAGTAGGGGTCAGCAAATGAACTGTACACGATGGAAAAGGCACATACACGATACACGACTACTACATGGGAAGTTGAATTTCCATTTGTTACTCTCTTCACTGTGTAAGACCGTTCCAAGAGCAGACGCAGCGGACCAAATTCAATGACAGAAACATATGCGTTTGTGTTACCAGAGTTTGTGAGATGGTGATACAGGCAATACACGTCGTGCAGCGATCATAGGCCTACGGTCTAAACACATTTTGATGATGCTCAGTCAACCCAGATCTCGCTCGATTTACTTCTACTAAGAAGAATCGGCCGATTGATATGCACCTTCTGGCGAAAACTAATCATCAGATCATCAGCCTTGGACGAGATGCTGAACATACCATTGATACTCGAGGCACGCCAGCCCTACCCTTCCTCATGTATTCCATCAGCACCTCCAAAAGCGTCACGCTGCAGAGAGTCAGGTGCGTGCTTCTTCTAGGTGTTGAAGGCGGAGACTAGCATCTACGGTTCCTCAAGTAATTCCGAATCATCTTGTTCCACAAGTTGGAGAAAACGGCTGTCATGCGAAGCTGCCCAGAGAGTAAATGAGCCGGCGCCGAATTGAGGTGTGCGGTGGGTCTGACGAGTCACTAAGCCGACGAGTCTGAGTGGGAGGGCGATGGGGTACGAAGGATGGTAATGATGCATTGAAGGGCCGAACGTGTGGGTATAGAGTAAGTAAGGCTTTGACTTTTGCCTGCGAGGACACCCCGCCAACTATGTCTTCTATCTGTACTCGTTTCTTCACACGATATGCAGATAGAGAGAGAGAAAGACGGTCGACAGTCGTGGCTCATTACTCACTTCAATGCGATTCGAACTCATGTTAGATCCAATGAGGGAGAACGGGTGTGTGAATTACGACAGATGTAGAATGTGGCACTTTGGGCTAACGTCGTCACCCGCTTGCCCGCATGAGCGTTTATGGGGATGAACATGACGGAAAAGCAGGATTGAGAAAAACGGGACCGCGTATCTTACGCAGTGTAGGACGCGTAGGATTGCACACAGTGACCCTATTTAGACAATGGAAACGCATGCATTTGCGTTACCAGAAGTTAGGCAGTAGTATAGGTAGTACGCGACGTGAGTTAATTGTCAGCGCTTCAGTGCTTGTCATGAGCCCACGATCGCTTTTTGTTCCAAGCCCAGCAACGTCAACCCTTCGTTTGTATATACATGTGTCCCATAGAATGCGGCGTAATTCAAGTCTTCTGTAACCGAAACTTAGTGGTTAATGATGATAATCAATAGAAGGATGTAAGATTGCAGACCATGACTGCTCCATTGAATGACAAGAAAATCATGATGGTCAGGCGGGCTTGTACGCAGAGGATGTTGGTGGATAGATGGCATCATCATGGGCATAAGACATGGCACACCACCTATGCATGTTTGTCATGTTACAGTCTGAGTCACCAAGCTTCAGAGCTTGGACAGTAATGCACTCACTATGGCGTTCTATGGCATTGTCAAGAACATTCCCAACTACGATGCCAACTTAACATTCGCAGTGACAGACTGTGACACATCCGTTGACACATCTTGACCTGCAACCACCATCATCATTGACTTGTCATACAAGCCCACTGAGTATGTTTGAGAATGCTCATCATCTTAATGTGCTGGGTAGCACATTCAATGATATTCAAAATGTATGAACCTCTTTCCTATTGATATCTCTTGACTGATGATATTTGAGCAGGTTGAGAATCTGAATAATACATATAATGTATGAGATCTAATCCTGTTGATATAATACTTCTTGATTAATGTTATTCTTTCAGAACAACATGTTCAAGGTATGGAGCCTCACACTGCTGATACCTCTTAATTAATTAGTATTACTGTTGAGTAGGTTGAAAATAACATGTACAGTATGTGACATAGATGACTCTGAAACCAACATGGACATACTGATAACTATGCAGTTGATCATGAGGATATACTTGGTATGTGTATAATAATAAATATAGTTTACTCTAACTTTTATATTTAAAATCTGTTGCAGAAAAATTCAAGAAATGGTTGACTTTATCTGATCCATCAACCAACCATAATAATGCAAGAAGGAAGCAATATAAAAATACTGGACAGTGGCTACTTGAGGATGATAGGTACAGAGTCTGGAAACAAAATCCTAATTCTTTCATATGGATAAATGGTATTTGTGAGTGACATGTCCTTATATTGAAGCAACCCTTATTTGGTGTGTTCATCTAATAGCTGGTTGTGGAAAGACAATTATTTGGTAGGCATCATTGTTTTGTCCCATGAATAACTGATGTAGGTGTAGCTCCACCATCATTGAAGATATCAAGGCCATCAGTACACAGCCTGAAATTGGCCTGGCCTATTTCTATTTTGATATCAGTGATAAAGGAAAACAGACTCATGAACAACTTCTTTCCTTCCTTGTTTATGCTTTGACTGCAAGATCAAAGAGATTTTATATTCTGAGCAACCTTTATGAGAAGCATGACAAAATCTATATGCCTACAGATTCAGAACTTTTAGATGTTCTTATGAAACTTATGGAAGGCTTCACACAGGCTTACATTATCATTGATGCTCTGGATGAGTGTACTGCATGTGACCTATTGTTTGACACTATCAGGATTATTGGGCAGATGCCTAACTGTCACCTGCTTGTGACAAGTAGGAGAGAAGAAAGGATTAATGTAATCATGCAGGAATTTGCTCCAGTGGAAATACTACTCTCTGCAGACCTCATTAGTCATGACATTGTATCATATATTCATTTTGCAGTTGGGAATGTACATAAACTGAAGAAGTGGCACACCAAAATTCATGAACAAGTTAAAGAAATACTCATCAGAGGTGCAAATGGAATGTATGTGTGCATTTGATGCCACAATTTCTTGTTAAACTAATAAGTAAATAGGTTCCGCTGGGTTGCATGCCAAATTGAAGAGTTGAAATTCTGCCCAAATACAAAGGCTCTAATGGATACTCTGAAATCTCTCCCAAAGACCCTAGTGGGTACATATGATCAAATTCTGCAAAGGATTGATGAAAGAGAGGTGCCATATGTAAAGATCATTCTGCAATGGTTGGTGCTGGCAATGGAACCATTATGCCTTAAAGAGCTGGCAATCATTTTAACATTTGAACCAGCCCTTGAAGATTTCAATGATAGTTTGGAGCTAATAGATCCAAATGATCTACTAGAAATGTGCTCAAGTCTTGTAATAACAACAGAGGATGACAAAGTTATACTAGCTCATCAGTGAAGGAGTATTTTCTTGGAAAGCCAAGGTGCTTTAATTGTGACCAAATTTCACTTTCTGATACCAGAGCTGCCCATGGATTGATTTCTCACTTTTGTTTGAGGTACCTTCTACAATCTAAGAGACCACATTTCCAATACTGTGATCAATTTTGGCCTGATCATTACAAACTCAGCAACAATGAGCCTGACTTACAAAATCTTGTAATAACATTTTTTAAATCAAAACAATTTTCACAATGGGCCTGTTACTTTCATATTAGAAATGGCCACATATATACCTCATCAACATCACAGGTTTCAATAGCTGCACTACTTGGCTTAAATGAAATTTTAGATGAATTAATGTCAGAAAAGATGAATCATGCAAAGTATATGGCAGTTCTGGAAAGTGCAGCATATGGTGGACACATCCACATATTCAGAACAACATTGAAGAACATTAAGGGTATTAACCTTCATGACAATGTAACTATTTTACCAGCTGCATCATATGGTGGTAATATCAACTTAGTCAAACTTGCCATAGAAAATGGAGCAGATGTGAATGCCCATGGTAGAGGACATCGCAATGCTTTGTATGCTGCATCATCCAAAGGCAATATAGAAGTTGTCAAGTTTCTCCTTGTAAATGGAGTAGATGTGAATGCCCAGGGTGGAGAACATGGCAATGTGTTGCAGGTTGCATCACAGAATGACAACATAGAACTTGTCAAGCTTCTCCTTGAAAATGGAGCAGATGTGAATACCCAGGCTGGACATTATGGCAATGCTTTGCAGGTTGCATCTTTAAGTGGCAAGATAGAACTTGTCAAGCTTCTCCTTGAAAATGGAGCAGATGTGAATACCCAGGGTGGAGAATATGGCAATGCTTTGCAGGCTGCATCAAGGAATGGCAACATAGAAGTTGTCAAGCTTCTCATTGAAAATGGAGCAGATGTGAATGCCCAGGGTGGACATTATGGCAATGCTTTGCAGGCTGCATCACGCAAAGGCAACATAAAAGTTGTAAAGCTTCTCCTTGAAATTGGAGCAGATGTGAATGCCCAGGGTGGACATTATGGGAATGCTTTGCAAGCTGCATCATACAATGGCAACATAGAACTTGGCAAGCTTCTCATTGATATTGGAGCAGATGTGAATGCCCAGGGTGGATATTGTGGGAATGCTTTGCAAGCTGCATCATGCAATGGCAACATAGAACTTGTTAAGCTTCTCATTGAAATTGGAGCAGATGTGAATGCCCAGGGTGGACAGTATGGCAGTGCTTTGCAGGCTGTATCATCAAATGGCAATATAGAATTTGTCCAGCTTCTCCTTGAATTTGGAGCAGATATGAATACCCAGGGTGGAGAATATGGCAATGCTTTGCAGGTTGCATCAAGGAATGGCAAGATGGAAGTTGTAAAGCTTCTCCTTGAAATTGGGGCAGATGTGAACACCCAGGGTGGAGAATATGGCAATGCTTTGCAGGCTGCATCATTGGATGGCAACATAGAAGTTGTCAAGCTTCTCCTTGAAACTGGAGCAGATGTGAATGCCCAGGGTGGACAGTATGGCAATGCTTTGCAGGCTGCATCATTTGATGGCAACATAGAAGTTGTCAAGCTTTTCCTTAAAAATGAAGCAGGTGTGAATGTCCAGGGTGGAGAATATGGCAATGCTTTGCAGGCTACATCATGCAATGACAATGTAGAAGTTGTCAGCCTTCTCCTTGAAAATGGAGCAGATGTGAATGCCCAGGGTGGAGAATATGGTAATGCTTTGCATGCTGCATCATGGAAAGGTGACACAGAAGTTGTCAAGCTTCTCCTTGAAACTGGAGCAAATGTGAATACCCAGGGTGGAGAATATGGTAATGTCCTGCAGGCTGCATCATGGAAAGGCAACATAGAACTTGTCAAGCTTCTCCTTGAAAATGGAGCAGATGTGAATGCCCAGGGTGGAAAGTATGGCAATGCTTTGCAGGCTGCATCAAGGAATGGCAACATAAAACTTGTCAAGCTTCTCCTTGAAACTGGAGCAGATGTGAATGCCCAGGGTGGAAAGTATGGCAGTGCTTTGCAGGCTGCATCAAGGAATGGCAACATAAAACTTGTCAAGCTTCTCCTTGTAACTGGAGCAGATGTGAATACCCAGGGTGGAGAATATGGCAATGCTTTGCAGGTTGCATCATTTGATGGCAACATAGAACTTGTCAAGCTTCTCCTTGAAATTGGAGCAGATGTGAATGCCCAGGGTGGACATTATTTCAATGCATTGCAGGCTGCAGCTTCATGCATTTGGAAAAACAATGTTGCTGTTATTAAGCTCTTGCTGGAAAATGGTACTGAGGTGAATGCAAAAGGTGGCAAACATGGCAGTGCATTGAATGCTGCAAAATATGTAGACAAAAAACACAAGAGAAACTATGGAATTGTTAGGATGCTTTTGGAATGGGGTGCTGTTGATGAGTCTGACATGGGTGAGGTGAGCACATAATGATTTTAGTGTTGTAGCACATTTGACCATCTAGCAGGAAAACCAAGAGTTTGAATAAATAGCTGTACAAATAGCTGTTCTATTATCTCTGTGTATGCCTGAATGTAAAATAGTAGACTCTATGGTGTAACATGGACATAGTTAACAAAAGCAAGAATGACATGATGAAGAATTTTGAATTATTCTTCTTTTCAGTTGAAGTAACAAGTGGATGATAATAGGCAATAACAACAACTACAACTACAAAAATGCTAATAATGACTGCCAATAAGGGTGACAAAGGTGTAGGATGGATAATGGATGGTGGCAAGATACAAGTAATATGATAATACAATAATATGATACATTGCTTTTCATTTTTTCCTCTTTTCAAAATGTCCAAATTTTCACAAGGGAACAAATGTGGGTCTGACAATACACTGACTATGGACTGGTAGACCTATCGGGGAAGTTGGGTGACATGATAACAGTGCACCATGAATAGACCAACACCAAGATGTCAGAAGGAAGGTGACATTTATAGTAATAATTTGATACAACATGTGCCACAAGGTCCTTGTCATAGTACAGGTTTGAGTTTTAATGATGGTGGTAGAATGTGGGATTGGGGCTTGGAAGAGAGCTACATTTGACATTGGGAGCAGAATAAGTGTGGACAATAGAGATATTAAAGTAGGTTGTTGGAGCAGCAGCAGACAGGATTAAACCTTCCATGACACTGTTAGATGTGTGTGATAAAGAAAATGAAGCTAGGGGCAGATGTGAATCTATAAATTATAGTTTGGTTGTGCAACCCAAAATGGGAAGAGACAGGAGGTACAGATCCACATATGGAACCACAAAACCAAGTGAGAGGATGAGGGGTGATAGTGATATAACTGAATGGATAAGTCTAACACTACTGGTACCCATGTTAGATCCAGTGAGGGAGAATGTTAACAAAGGGCCTACCTTTGAATGTTATTTTACAGTTCACATTTTATATTTTTGCTGTTGTTGGCCTCTTCAACTTCCAGCTCCCATATGTCACCTCTCAGTGTTCTGGAGAGCTCCATAAGACTGGTCCAGTCTCCAAGGAAATTGATTCTTCTCACTCCATGACATTGCTGCTCCTCTCTTTTGGTGGGATCTTCTATTTGAGACAGTTGTGCCCAGAAAGCAGTGTTAACAGATCTTTTGAGAAAGATGGAGTAGTGGAGGTGGAAGTGAGGGACTTGTATTCAGAGGGACAGAGGATGACCCAGAGGGAGGTAGAGAGTGTCCAGAATGCTGATGTAACTTCATGCCTGTCCCAAAACATTGTCTGGACTTCCATGCAGGGGAGTGTAGGTAATGCTGGCTGGAGAAAAAAAAACCCTTCCATTCCACCTGTCATCATGGGAGCTACACCTGGTACAACCAGAATTTGCCATTTGTCAGGCAACTGTTACAACCAAGTGAGTTCTGGATGCTGTTGTATGTACTTTTACTTTTTACTGTTTATCTCCTTGGACTCCAACAAACTTTCATTCTTACTTATGATGTAGTTATGACATCACTCATACATCATTTCCTTCCTTCACCTTCCATATGACATCATCGTTTACTTACACACAGTCTTGTTGACATGTTCTTATGCTTTCTTTATACATGTTAGACACAGTCTCCCAATAGTATATAAGGACCCCATGTACTGTAGTTAGAACCTAAGTTTGACTTAGGTTGTTATCAATCTAGTTCATTACAACCAGATTCCTCTCAAGGCTGATTATCATATCATGCTGCGCTTAATCATCCTCACACTCATGTACTTAATCTTAGTATGAGAGTTCCTTGAGCTTTACATTTTGTACTCAGTGCTTGTTGATGTAGGACAAGCCATTGATGTGCAAGTCCTCATAGTCCTCATAGTACTAAGTGTTCTCCATTATAACACTTAAAGTCAAACTTACCTGGTTTGACTACTATGTCATCAACCCTATCAAACTTCTGGAACACAGGTCCATAGGTCACCTGCCTGACTCATCAAGATTTCCTTCAAATTACAAAAGATCCCCACACCCCCTCCCAACAAAGCCAAATGACACTCTGGAAACAAGTACACCCTCGATAATATTGTCATTAAATTGGACACAAGAGACAACATCTGGAAATACCCAGATGGCACACACATTGAATCTGATAAGTTTTGGATTCCACAGCAATTCTCAAGACTGCCTAACTCTGCAGTTCTCCATAACAACATTTACTTTCTTAATCACTTATACCTCCACTTCGACCATCAGAACTGTTATGGAATGGCACCCACCTATCTTATCCCAGGCAGTTATCTTTTTATCTGTTTCTTTTTCTATTCGTTATCAGTTCAATCCCCTTTGATGGGAGACTCTATTTCATTTCTCGTCTCAAGGACATGGCTATGGACTTGGTTATGGTTTTTCTTTGTTTCCTTTTCCTCTATATGTTATATTGTGAAGTGGTTATGCTAACGGCTATTGGAGACTACTAGGACTTAGTGAACACTACTGGCGAAGGATAGGATTCCTTATAAGGAAGGTAGTCATGTCACAGCGTCACGCATAAGGTGTTGTACTTCTAACCTTTGAGTCTTAACCCTAGTTAGGAAGTTGGTCACGAAGGTCACAGTGAGTGCTTGCTAGCTTTGGCTCTGTTTACACAATTATAGACTTTTACATATCTTATCTATTGGAGATATGGTGAGCTGGTACATTGGTTTACCTCATGTATTGTGATACAGGTTTCATGGGCATGTGCCACAGCCACAGTCACTCCTGGACCCCTTACTTACACATACCTTTACTCAGCAGTTTCATGCTAAGTATAGATACCATGTAGTAGTATATAAACCTGGCAATGAATGCTAGGGGAACTCAGTTGAGTTCTCTTAGAATTTCCACCTAGTCAACTCATAGTGCTCCCTGTCTCTATCCCTCTCTTGGCGCCACACTTGAGGATGGGACTTGTATCACACTCTTTGGTCTAACCCACCATCAATGGGTCTCCTTCACTATAGGACTTCGGTCCTCTTATCTATTCTCTTAGTCTTTGGGTATGAGCATGAGCATTGTGTCACATGGCCTCTCTCCTATCTATTGTACTTAACCGCTTACCCTTGTTGGGGTCTGTTGTTGGATCACCTGCACTGATGACATCTTATCTTGTTAAGAGATAGTGATTAGGTGTGGTTCTAACAAGAACAGTCATTGGTATTACTACTTCCAGGATACAGATACCTATTCCCCTGTCAAGGATGAACAGTTCCCAGGACCATTCTGGGAACAAGGGAAGGAGCAACACCTTCCAGTGGATCAGTTACACCTGAAATCAAAAGGAAAATCTTACCAAGTCCCTAGTGAATCAGGATCAGAAAAATTGTTTCACAATCCTAGTGACTTCCCTCAGTTGCCTAAGCTAGCATTAGCATCATTGTCAACTCTACTACCGATTAGTAGAACTGAGTCAGAGAAAACAGTAAAACCAAAAGAAGACTCACCAAAATCACCAGACCCCCCACAAACACCACCTCCATTATCACCTAGATCAGTAACACCACCCCCACCAGGACCCCCAGACCCACCACCTCCACAAACACCCCCTGAAGTAGAAATGGCTGATGCCACATCTCTGAATAGCAAAGCCCTGCTCCCAAGTTGATTCACCAGTGATAAAAATGAAACCCTAGATTTCATCACCAACTGTGAACTCTATTTCCAGCTAGTCAACATTTATAACACCAATAGAAAGAAGATTATGTTCATACTTCTTCTATGTGGTGATAAAGCTAAATGATGGAAAAATAACAAAATAGAGGAGTATGACACAAATGAAACAAAATGGGACAACTATGCCAACTTCAAAAGAGAATTCTTAATGCATTGGGGAGAGGTAGATAGTCCAGGAATGGCAATAACAAAGATCTATAAAATCCAAAAGAGAAAGTTGCTGATACTGATTTATATCGACCAATTCAAGGAACTAATCCAACAAGCAAGAATAACTGAAGATGCCAATGCCATACCATTATTCACACAAGGGATACCTGCTGATGTCATGAGACAAATCATGATGTTTAATCCAGAAACCCTCAATGACTGGTACAGCTATGCATTACACAGAATATCACACTCCCCCACATTTTCCAGCTGAACTCTGGAAAGTCTGGCTGAGTCCAGTCAAGTTTGGTTGAGTTCAGTCACTTCCTGTTGTGTCTGGTGCATTGCTTATTACAAGTTTGTGTCCAGCTACAATATAGGTATTGTTGGCAACCATTTTTCAGGCACTATGTGTTTGTGACAGTGTGTTATAAGTACAGGTGTGACCATTTTATGTCTCACACAATATTAGTATTTTTTGGAAGCATTTTTCAAGCACTATGTGTTTATGGCAGTTGTTACAAGTATGAGTGTGATAAATTCATGTCACATGCAATATTAGTATTGTTTGGAAGCATTTTTCAAGCACTACATGTCTATGGTAGTGTGTTACAAATTCATGTCATATATAATATTAACATTGTTTAATACCATTTTTCAAGTGCTATGTAAAAGTTGCATACTTCAACATAGTCACCAAGAATGTCAGGATTACTGTCAGGGTATCAAAGTGTTGTGATGTGTGATGTGACCTTACTTGCTTACAACAAAAGTAGGTATCCCTATATATGTATATACATGGCAGTAACTAAAGATAATAAGTGTGGTACATCTCTACTCAGTATCTACAATATATCCCTCATCAACCATATTCAGATCATTTCTAGTAGTTTTGAGTTGTTGCAAAGAAATAACATGTGTTGTATGAAGAAACATCATTACATGCAAAAACCAGTCAAAGTTGCTAGGTGTCATCCTATTCAAAATTGATTCATATCCACCAAGCCATGCATTCAGTTGCTCACAGGCTTGTGTATTAAAAGCTCTTTTAAAATATGGTCTGCCATTTTCATCTGTTGATTCTATGACTAGGTTTGGGGCTGAACCATCACTTGGAGCTGGATTACAATACTTGCAACACAACTCATCAGTTGCTCTATGATTTTTATAATGATATGAATCCACAATAAATCTTGTTGTGTCCTTCCATGTCCTATCCCAAGATTGGTTTCTGATTGCAGTTCTTAGCACCAGACATGCCTTGTCTATGCAAATATAAGCAGGTTTTGTCTCTGGTGTTGGGAACACCTGCTCTAGAAAGAATAATATTTTTGTGGGTGATTCAGCTTTAGCAAACTTTGTCCAAGCTATCACAGTACCACATGGGTTGCATATAATTTCCACACAGTAAAACCTTCCACCATTGAAATAGTTTTTAGTAGTTCTTTCATGGACAACCAGATCATGTGGCTGCTGCTCTCTATCTTCATCTGGCACCCAAGGCAAATTCTCATTATGCCTTTGGGTGATCCTTCTAAATCCTGGAGTAGACCTATGTTTAACTTTTGCTTCATGCCTTTTCCATTGCTCAGCATGCTGTTGACAAGCTTGTGTTCCTCTGATCTTTTCATTTGGACAATCCCTTACAAGACATTTGGATCCATATTGCTGCTTGCAGAATGCACAAAAGACATCTTTCATATTGTTCTCAAGTGCAGAAGTGCAATTGTCATAAGCACAGTGTTTAGGCCCAGTGACAATTCCATCAACAACTACCATTCTGACTGGTAGTGCATCATTATCTACATTTGGAGTAGATGATTTGTACTCTTGAGCACACTCTGAGCAGGCATGACCAATAGCTGCCCTTATAACACCATTCTCACCTAAAACACCAAATGCCTCTTTTGGTATTTCATTAATTTAAAGGTCATCCCTAATTTCCAGATCTAAATCTGAAGCAGCAGCAATAGTCCTCACAGCCAACACCATTATGATGAACTATGTGAACTATGAGAAGTCTATTATTCAGAAACACCACATGAAGCTTGTAGCCTGGCCCAAAAATGTCAAGTTTGTCACACCAGCAAATCTATCAAGCATCAATGAAGTCCGCATGCTGAAACATGCACTGAAATCTGGTGAATGCCACTGGATTTGTTTATCTGAAGCTGAAGTTGATGAACACATGGCATTGATTGCTGAATGTGAAGCAGCTGGAGAGCAAGTAGGGTGGAAATGCAAGCAGCGCACTGACAAAGGGAAGCCACAGAAGGAGTCCAGCAGCAGCATTTCCCAGTCCAGCAGGTCAAAATTCAAGAGCAAACAAGTATTGAGTGACACAGAAGGTGAAGAGTTAGATCATAGCAACACCTCATATACATAGTATACCTCATGATTGTTTTTATTCTATTTTCAATACATATTCATCACTGATGTGGCACATTCTAATTATGGAAGAGGTGGGGGACTTTTGCTGACATGGGATAATTTAAATTACTAATTATAGATGGTGGGTGGTGCAATTTCAACCTATGCAGGTGCAAATAATAGCTATATATGGATTCCAGTGATGCCAATGATGCTAACAGTGGCCAAGGAAACATGGGAGATGTTGCCAATGACAAGGGCAATGGTGGGGTGCACTCCAGGCATCCTCACATGGTGCATTCCTATTATAGAAGGAGTGGGAGTTATTTCTGGGTCATCATGGGGTGAGGAGTGCAAAGTTAGGTCTAGCAATGGAAGGGATTATTGAGCAGTATGTGAATAATTAGAATATAATGCAAATAAGCTAGGGACTAGCTAAATTAGGACAGAGCTAATTACTATTAATTAGCCAGCTGTACAGGTGACTAGCAGAAATTGATGGCTAGTTTCTAAGCCTTTTCTCCCATACTTAGTGCATTGTTTCAACCACGTTTACATTCTCGTATAGGCCGAGAACGTCATGGACGAACAAGAAATATATACTGTCCGTGACAACTACAAGGCTCATTTGGGGAATGAACTCGGAAAAATTGCTTCGTATGTACCTATCTACGATCCGGCAAGACCAGTGGAGTGGCATCGTCTGGCCAACCAGCCACAAAGCGGACTGGAATTCTGCAACTGGAGTGGACAAGGAAACACTGCTTCGCGTTGGTAAGGCTAGCGTTGCTATTCCTGATGGTTTTGTGAGTGTACTCAGTTTTCACTTGGATGACGGAGGGCCAACTAGGAGCATGGAATTATTGTAGGAAGTCCATTCAAAAATCCGCCGGCATGTGAAGAACCTTTTGCAGAGTATAGAGAGAGGATGGGGTGTTGACTGGGCAATGGCTTTTGGATCTCTCATGCTCGAAGGCGACGACATGCGCACCTGCAATGCTAGTGAACCAGAAGACGGCGGGTGTCATTATCCCATTGAATGACAAATTGAAGGTACCTGGGACGCTTGAGTCGACGAACAGTAAGTGATGATATTGCTGACATTGTGTCTGTGCCATTGACGGTAGCTTCGTAGGTTCATTGAGTGAGATGGCTGTCCTCGGTGTATGTTTTTCTTTTTGTAAGTTGTTCTGTAACCGATCTGTTAGCTGTTGGATCGTTCGTACGCATAACTTACGAAAGAGGTGCACCTGGATAGCCCTGTGCAGGATGCGCCTATATTCGTAAATCCACTGAACAGCGGGTCCCCCAGTGGCCAAGTAAGCCAGCGGCGAATCTATGCTTGGTAATACATTTCGTTGACAGCAAATCTACTGCACTAAGAAGTGTTTCTCGCACAAGAAGCGCCCTTTTGCCATGTCTGACATTGGGTGGGACTGGGCGGCCACTGAGTGGTATGCGTCGGGGACGCTTCCAAAACCAGGTCATCCGGCAGTCGAAGGTGAATTTAACTTCTCCGAGAGCCATGACAATAAGCTGTATCTGACCCTGAGAAGTTCGTTCCTCGGATGTGGATGAGCGCTTACCAAAAGGGACAAGATTATCTCGGAGAACAGTTAGCGTCCTTAAAGCGCTGGTCAGTGGTGCGAAGTGAAAAGATGATGTTATTTACTTAGGGCATGACAGCCTAAAGGCCCAGTGTAAGTTTTAGGACCAATCAAGTGCGGATAAGAAAACATGCAATTCTTAAGCGCAAGTTGTGAAGCACGATTTTTGATATATTGATTCCATCAACGATGATGCGGCCGCTTGCAGGATCTACGAATCGAAGTAGACTTGTAGATTTACCACTCTCTGTAAAACCGTCAGTAAAGCTTGCCATGTTGGTGTTTTCCTATCCGTACCTGTTCTGCCGAGCAATCTGACCCTTTCACCTGCCTTTAAGGTAAATGATATATCGTGAAGTACAGTTGGAAGGTCTGGCGCATATTTTACTGTAACGTTTTCAGCCGAAACCAAGGCGTCTCGGCCTGACGAAAATGGCCAGTAGGCTGGAACTCGATTAGATTCAATAATAGCGAACGGTTCTTGGGCCAAATCAAGGCTACAGATTAGAGTATGAGCACCGACTAATTAAAACAGATAATAACTTACTATCCAATTACACGTTCAACAGAACTTTTGAAAGATTAGCAATAAAGCAGGAAATAAGCATGTTGTACGTACTTAAGTCCAATTCGAGTGCTACAATGTACGATTAACGCATTCATAAACTAATCTAATCAGACTTACCTGTCCAGAATCGACAAGCCCAATAAACAGACGAAGTAAAAGCTGTGGCGCTCATGATACACAAGCCAGCCAGGCCGGTACCATTCGTCAACGTGGAGATGGAAAATAGAGTCGTGATCAAAACAGAGAGAGCGCCAAGCACGTATACCACATCTGCAATTCCAAAATATCATTACATCGAAGGAAAGACTAAGCCTAGGTTGGCAAACCTTGGTGATTTTGTCAATCTTCTGATGCAAGAACCGTCGTTCTACCAAGAAGGTGTGAACAGTGACAATGCCCTCCGACAGCTCACAGAAGTGAGAGACTTTGTGTTCGTTCCATTCGACGCAGGTCACGACTGGTATTGAGGTGACCGATAACCAGTTCAGGACATGCAAGACCAATAAAGAACGCTGGAAAAAGGAAGTATGGGAAAACAACGCTATACGAAACGTTAGTGCTACACGACCATTGAGAACATGCTACGCACGCAACCGTCAATATGGCAGTGACGAAGCTTGAAAGAGAGGAATTGACGGCCTGTAGGGACCCTGCTAAAGACATGTCGATCGTTTCAGTGTCCTAAGATGCTACTAATCAGCGGATATTCAACATGCGATGTTTTTTGAATCATTAACCTTTCTAAATCTGTTCAACATCCGATTTATGAATACCGTTCTCGTTAGTGTATAATATGGTTGCGCTTTAGGTTATGACTAACCTTCTGGAGTCCTATCATGAAACCTGTAGGTAGCACAAACAACGGTAACGAGTTGCCTGTTCAAAATGTCGATGAGTAATAAGCTGACAGGGATACCATGTGGAGACCTACTTGTACAAGGCGCGAGATACTCTCAAAGCACCGGTATACTGAGCTGCGACGTTGAAGAAGTGGATCCGGCAAATTAATCCCAAATGTACCAGAAGCCCTGTATAAAAGACGGTCGCGGGTGTATTGCTGGCTGTGCTAGTTCAAGTTGTTGTTGGTAGGGAGGGAGGGAGAAGGTATGACTGCAGAGGTTGTACTGGAGT
>QFEO01011331.1:0-10190 GCA_003316615.1 Amanita pseudoporphyria | reverse complement strand
AATTTGTTGAAAGGGGCGTGTGGCGTGACTTATAATAGGCATAAGGGGAGCGGTGGTGGGGTGGGTGTTAGGTTTCATTTGTTGACAAAGAGCGCATCTGTCAATGAATTTCTTAGTAAGAACAGTGAGGCCGGGCCACCAGTAGGACTGTTTTAAGAGGGCGATGGTCTTGAAAAGACCAGGGTGTCCAGTGGTGAGGGAATCATGGAGATCGCGAATGATATCGATTCGGAGATTATCGGTGGGAGGAACATAGGTTTTCCCTTTGTAGAATAGTGCGCCGTCGGTGATAGACCAGTCGGAGATTGCTGTCCGAAGTGGAGGTGGGGTGCCATCAGCTAAACAAAGCTTGATGGTGGTGACAAGGTCATCAGTTACAGATGCGGCGATAATGCGGTCGCGGAGATCCAAGTTTATGATATTAATGAAATGATCATCAGTGAAAATGGTGATGTCATCACTATCATTATCGGTCTGGGTATGATTGGGTTGTCTAGATAATGCGTCTGCTTGTTGTAATTTCGTTCCAGGGACGTGTGTGAGGGTATATTGGTACCTGGATAGGTCATGCCACCAGCGGGCTTGTCTGGCGGTGAGTCGTTGAGGTGATCTGTAGTAGGTAAGGTTTTTATGATCACATCGTATGTCTATAGGGTGGGGTGCGCCGAGTAAAAGGTAGCGCCATTCTGAAAGAGCGTGGATAATGGCAAAGAATTCTCTGTTGTAGATTTGCCAATTTCGTTCGGTCGGTGTTAAGGAATGTGATAAGAATCCACAGGGTTGTAATATGTCATTACTGTCTTTTTGTGATAAGATGGCTCCTATTGCCCATTTGCTTGCGTTGGTTTCGAGTGTAAATGGTTTAGTAGTATCGGGCATCAGTAAAATTGGAGCTGTTGTAAATTTTTCTTTTAATAAATCGAATGCCGCTTGGCATTCTATCGTCCAATCCCATATTTTGTTTTTCTTTGTTAGTTCGTGTAGCGGTTGTGCTATATGTGCGAATCCTGATATAAATTTTCGATAGAAATTTCCAAATCCTAGGAAAGAGCGTGTTTGTTTAACTGTGGTGGGTGGGGGCCAATCCGCGATACCAGCGAGTTTAATTGGATCCATCTTGATCACGTCATGTGATATTATCATGCTGAGAAATTCTATTTCTGTTTGAGCAAATGTGCATTTCTCCATCTTGAGAAATAAATCGTTATCTTTAAGCATCTGCAGAACATGTTTCGTTTGTTGCTCAAGTTCCTCTTGAGTCTTCGCATGGATGAGTATATCATCCATATAGATTACTAACCATCCTTCGTTAATCATATCTCTGAAGTAGTTGTCCATCATAGCTTGAAAGGTTGCCAGTGAATTGCGTAATCCGAAAAACATTACGGTCAGTTCAAATAAGCCTCGGTTTGTTACAAATGCTGCCTTCCATTCGTCGCCTTCCTTGATACGGACGTTATTGTATCCCCATTGTAGATCTAGTTTAGTGAAAAACTTTGATCCCTTGAGTTTCGCCATTAGGTCAGATACAAGTGGTAAGGGGTACGAGTTCGGTTTCGTCCATTCGTTAAGGTAGCGGTAGTCTTGGCAGGGTCGTAGTACTCCCTTTTCTTTCTTTTCTACATAGAAAAAGGGTGCGGCTTGTGGTGATTTTGAGGGTTGGATATATCCTTTCGCTAACTGTTCCTTAATCCAGATGTCGAGTGAGTTTTGCTCGAGTGGTGAGATATTGTAGATTTTTCCTCTCTTAGGAACAAATCCTTCTTTGAGTTCGATGGCATGGTCCCACGGTCTAGCGTCGGGGAATCTTTCACTTGCTTCTTTTTCGAATACAGAAGTCCATTCGTTGTATTCCAGGGGTAGCTTCACTTTGTTCCCGTCTTTCGTTTTGGGTTCCTCCTGTCCTGGAGTCTTACTTTGGTCGTCAGTCATTTGACTAGTATATTTGTGCGCCATCTGCTGTGCAGGGGAGAACCTAAACAGGTTCAAGTTGTAAGCGTCTTCGCTGTATTGCACCTCTTTCCACAGGGAAGTGTTATTCCAAAGTAGTCGATCCGCGGGCTCGGGCTTCTTGTGTGACGTCAAGAACCGTACCACAAGATCCTTGTCCCATTCGTGCTGTAATCCCTTTTCTAGACCCAAAAGGTGATTCCTCAGTGCAGCGCGAATCTTGATTTCATCGGAGTCTGGGAACTCCACAGTCTTCGTCTTCCAGTCTATCTTTGGGTTATACTGCTCTAACCAAGGCAGTCCCAGTATAAGATCCTGATCGCTGAGATTGGTAATGTAAAACCAATCAGTCATTTCTTTTCCTTTGATGTTGATCGGTAACAGGCATCTTTCCATAATTTCCCCTTCAGTGTTTTCGGATCCGTCAATGTTTCGTACTTTAATTGTTTTCTTCAATGGAACTCGTTTTAGTTGAGCTGCTAGTCATGAGTGGATGAATCATCCTTCTGCTCCTGAGTCGACTAGTGCTTGGATTTCGATGGGTTTGTTCGTTACAATAGAGGTTGGTAGTGAAATCGTTTTATTCATCGTAGATTTTACAGTTATGGCTCATATCTCTATTGTTTCGTCGTCAGGGTTGGTAACCATCGGGGTACGTCCTGTCATCAAAAATCCTCGTCTGTGTCCATTAATACTCTGATCCGTTCTTCATGGGGCAAATTCTTTATTAGGGCACATATCTTCGTGTAACTCTCCCTATCTTCTGGTTCAGACTGTTCTTCTTCTTCTTCGTCTCCATCACCTGTCATGGTGTTCCTTATGGAGCGGCGGTTGAATCGGTTCCCCTTTCCTTTACCCTTTCCTTGCTTGCTTCCTCCTGCCTTTTTCTGTCCTCCTTGCTTTTTCTGCAAGCAGTCCTGTGACTGATGTCCTGATTTATGGCATACAAAGCATAATCTGTCTTTGAAGTGTCGTTCTCTTTCTTCTTTTGTCATACCGTTAATAGATATCATATCGACATCCATTGTGTTAGGATCTCTATATCGTGATCGTCCCTGTCCTCGGTTGTTTGCGTGATAAGGTAGTCCCGTCAGTATGGCGGTTCTATTCCTGGTGTTGCTAGCACGTAATACGTAATCATACCAGTCTTTGAGGGTGGTAGGGTTGAACATCATTACTTGTTGTACGACTTCTCCTGGGAGTCCTTGTGTGTATAACGGTATGGCGGCGGCATCTTCTGTGATCTGTGCTTGTCAGATTAATTCTTTAAATCGGGACGTATATCCTGTAATGGACATCTTTGCTTTCTGTAGTTTATAGATCTCGGTGATAGCCGTTCCTGGACTATCAATCTCTCCCCAATTCTCTAGGAACTCGGTCCTGAAGTTGGCGTAATTTTCCCATTTGGCCGGTGTTGCTGTGTATTCCACCATCTTATTGTTTTTCCATTGTTTGGCTCGATTGCCACATAGCAGTAGGATAAAAAGTATTTTATCTTTATCGGTGGTGTATGTCTTGACTAGCTCGAAGTAGATTTCGCAGTTCGTAATGAAATCTAGCACTTCATTCCGATCGCCGGTAAAAGCTTTGGGCGTGGGTGCTTTAGTGTTTGGTGTGGTTCCGTCAGCCATGTCTATTTCTGGTGGGGTCTGTGGTGGTGGTGGGTCGTCTGGGGGTCCTGGCGGGGGTGGAGTAGGAGATCTAGGGGGTGGTGGGCTTGGTCTTCTTGGAGGGGGCGGAGTCTTTGGTGAGTCTTCTTTCAGTTTAACTGTCTTTTCTGACTCGGTCCTACTAATTGGTAGTAGTGTTGATGACAATGCTGTAATAGCAAGCTTTGGTAACTGGGGGAAGTCACTAGGATCGTGAAACGACTTTTCAGATCCTGATTCACTGGGTACTCTGTAAGTCTTTCCTTTCTTCGGGTGCAGCTGTTCTACTGGCAAGTGCTGGTCTTTCTTTCCTGGTTCCCAACTAGGGCCTAGAAATTGTTCGTCCTCGACAGGGGAATAGGTATCGGTATCTTGGAAGTGGTAATACCAACGACTGTTCTGATGGTCGAAGTGGAGGTAGAGATGATTAAGAAAGTAAGTGTTGTTATGGAGAACTGCAGTGTTAGGCGGTCGTGAGAATTGCTGTGGAATCCAAAACTTATTAGATTCAACGTGTGTGCCGTCCTCGTATTTCCAGATGTTGTCTTGCGTGTCCAATGCAAGAACAGTGCTATCGAGGGTGTATCGGTTGCCAGAATGTCGTTCTGCTTTATTCGGAGGGGGTGTGGGGATCTTTTGCAGTAGAAAGGAAATCTTGATGAGTGGTGCAGGTAACCTACGGGCCTGCTTTCCGGAAGTTCGTTAGGGTTATTGACTTGATAGTCAAACCAGTTAAGTTCGACTTTAAGTGTTATAATGGAGAACACTTAGTACTACTTGGACTAACAGGGCTTGTGGATCACCAACAAGTCCAGCGTCAACAAGTCTCGAGTACCAAATGTAGAGTTCGATGAGCTCACGTACTAAGACTAAGTACACAAGCGTGAGGATGATGAGATTCAGCATGATACGATGATCAGCCTCTGAGATGAGTTAAGAATAGTTATTCGGCTTGTAACAACCTAAGTCGAACTTAGGGTTCTACTACTAATACAAACATGTACTAATAGACATAGCTAATGAGAATGCATGTAGCTATACTGTAGGTGTGAGGGTCCGGTTGCAAACTGCTGGAAAACAACTATAGATCAACTATGAAACAGTGAGCGTGGGGTACGGATCATATAAGCGATGTATCCATAAACGTAACAAAAATGAACGTGTGCAAGAGCCAAGCTGTAACACATCAGGCAGTAGTAGCTGGCTGTCATTGTGTTTTATAAAGTGTGTGGGGCAGTTTGAAGAAATGCAAAGTCCACTGTTTGCTTCTGTTTGTGACATGTTCAAATGACAACATGGCCCAGGGCACACTAAGCTCTCTGCTTTCCCCTACCATTGCCAACACAATGAAGTATGTGATTCACAAAGCATAGCTTCATCCACTCACTATACTGGCCACGGTCTGGTCCGGTCCAGGTTCAGCAGCCTGACAGCTGAACCTGAACCAGACATGAATGTTCAGTTCAACACAAACACAAACCTGGACCTGAACCTCAGGTTCAGGTCCGGTTCAGGTTTGAACAATGTTTGAGTACAAAAAACATTGTATATAATTAGTCAATGTCAAAGCTGGGGTCAATTTCCATCCATGCCTCTCTTACAGCTTCTAGGCGGCCATCACGGTATGCTGACCTCAACCTCTGAAGAGACCCAAACTTAGCACCATCCATCTGCCTATGCCAAACATCATCAGTCTGTGCAGACATGGAAAATGATCACTCTGCAAGACAAGTTGATCCAGGGATGGCCATATAGTCACGAGCCATTAAACGGATCACCGGAAAGACCTTCTCCGTCGACTTCATCTATGTAACTGTTGAGAAACTAGATAGTTTGTGAAACAACGTGGAAACTTACACCAAACCATGAAATAATATCAGGACACTCTTGCTTCGAAAGGGGTTCTGTTGTGAAGAACCGGTTAAGCTCATCATACAGGTCAGTAGTTGCTGCCTGATCAGGTAGGCGAGATTTCCCCTTTTGGTTGATAATCTTATCCATCCATTCATCCGCCGCTGATTTTTCTGGGATAACCATTAAAATAAATAATGAAAGTACACAGGAATTAAAATTTGAGCTCACCGGTTAATGTCTTTCTTATATTTTCAGAAGCCGGTGTAGAAGCTTGAGGTTCCTTCGAGGCATAGTATGCATTATGATAATTGAGATACTAATTATAAAGCGTTATGTTAGGATCACATCAAGAATATAGAAAGCAAACTCACTATTTTCCGAAGACGGCGCATATTTCTCTCAACACGCTCATACTCCCATGCCACTTCTACATACGTCAGCTTCCATGTTGGATCAAGAACTAGAAACAAGTGCTAATGCAATCATAGTGATAACAACAGATAGATACATACCATGAGAGACGAAGTACATGGATGTATCATCAGCTTTATGGTACCACTTCTGCATGTTGTTGAGCCCAGCGGAGAGTGCATCGTGAACAGGAATGTATTTAGCGTCATCACAGAACTCCTTCCACCGTGTTTGAAGCATCTCCAATAATGGGAAAACCTTGTAGCATGTCAGTCTTTTATTAGCCGAAAGTTCGCCATGGGTATCCCTCAAGATCTAAAAGCAAGGCTTGAGACATGAAAGAGAATACAATGCAAAGGACCTAACCTTGAGACAATCGTATGCGAGCTTGATAATTTCCCATTCATGGACTGAAAGATGATAGTCGGCCCACTTTTTCCCCCCTGAAAGAGAAGGAATGTCGTCATCATCATCAGCAAGACAACAAAAGCGATCAATAGCCTATTGTTGATTAGCTTGTAGACAACGAAGAAATGATCAACATATACCTTTTGAAGGGTGAGAACCGTCTCAAAGCAATCGCTTAAACTTCCCCATCGAGTTCGTACCCAAAGCTTGATCTCCAATGACGAACAACCAAGCGATGCACAAATTTGGGCCAGATACTCCCGTGTTCCTTCACTGGAACAGCGAAGCTGCACAATGAATGCCATCAGCTTGCCGACAACATCGCCAGCATCAAACACAGTGAGTAATGCCTCTTGCATTGCCTCCATATCCTCAGCGGATGCCTCAGGGTCCATATTCATATCAACGTCGTCAAACTCGCCATCAAATTCATCAACTTCCTCCTCCAACTCACCACCAGCAATCTCATCAGTGGCTTCAATGTGACTGGTGCCGTGAATCTTTTTCTTCATCTTGCCAAGACTTGTGATCCCAAGTGTGGTCACAAAGTGAGACGCCATGAGGTGGATAGTGTGCTCAATGCATCTACGCCCAACTTGAAATGGTCAATTTGGGAAAGAATTAAACATGGCTCATAAGCTTACCGCCCATGAACTTCCTTCACCCGGAATTGCTGCCCAGTAGGATCCAAAGCATTACAGACATAACGAACTGCAACATCATTAACTGTTACATTGTCACTAATGAGCCACCCTAGCTGGAAAGATATGAGTCGAATAGCTTATATACAAACCGAGTCATACCTTATGTTTTAATCCAAACTTTTGGATGATGCCTACCAGATCCTTCCCAACCATTTGCCCAGTATGTCGCCCAACAGTCTGATTGAATGCAATCAGATGGCTCTTCAAAGACCAGTCGTATGGGTTGTTTGGTGAGGATTGAATGTACTGGATGCTATACGACGAGAATGGGCAGCGGCGCTTTGAAGACCAGCCATCCCATACAATTGAGACAAGCAATGAGATGTTCTGACACCCTTTTCAGTCACTTATATAGTAGAATTGGCATCGTTTGACTTACTGCAACCAAAGTTGTATCAATGTCATCCAAGCGCTCAATTTTGTGCATAACGGCATTGCTCATGTATGTCCACTTCGGGATATCAGTGTCCTTGACCTTTGGGTTGAGGTAATAAACCAAGCGCCAGAAAGATGGTCGCTCAACAAATCGGAATGACTTAGATAAGTAGTCAATAAGACAATATGCCAACTGAAGACTGAGACTTACAAGATCAGCGTCAACAATGAGCTCAAGGAGAAACTCCTTGAGGCCAGCCTTCGTAACAGGAGGAATGGGCATGGCTTTCTTGACTGCAACCACATACCCATCCATGGACTTCTGACCTCTGAAACTGATGGTGAGCTTGTTATCAAACTGCTCATGCATCAGGCTTACTTGTTCTTGCTGAATGCCTCAGGAGGATGGGCCTTCGGCTCAATCTGCTTTGCTTCGCACCTCAAGACATATTCGTCGTAATGGAATCTATTTCACGGTCAATTTATGGGTGGCATGGTGGGATAGATTGATAAAGTACCTTGTTATGTGTGTCCGATGCGATGAAACATTTCCAGTGAAGAACGCGTTTTTCTTTCCTGTCCCATTCTCTCTGAAATGCGCATGAAAAGATCAAAGATCAGATTTTACAGCAAATGAAAAGTCCTTCACTTACAGACATAGTCGGCAATACTCCCCAGCTGTTCGCTCGCCTTTGATGTCACGTACATCCTTCTTGAAGATGAGTCGTATGTCACGAGTGGCGTGACTTTTCTTTTTAGGCTAAACAGGATGCACGTGAACACAACTTGAAACATAACAGCACAGCAAGTGGTAGACCTTCCGAACCCCTTCTTTTTTCCACTTCACCTCCCAATATTGCTTTGTCGCTTCTGGATCCTCATCTTCACTCTCGACCGCTCAACCGTTTCCTGCCTCTGAGTCACCTCCAGAATCTTCTTGTTCACCGGCGCCCCTTCTATGTTCCTGTGATGACGTGTCACCAATAATCCGTTCTACATCCTTGGTATTAGTGAGTAGACTCAGGTCGTCATCTTCATTGTCGTGTACCCCACTATTGCCCTTTTCGTGCAGCTGGAAAGATTCAATGGGCGGCCCTGGCGATGGTGTCAATTTGGATGGTGAATGGACCCATATCATCTCTCTGGCGTCCTTTAAAGTCCCATCAGGGTTAACAGCATCCCCACTCCAGCTGGAGATGCTCGGGTGAACTTGCGTGTTGATCGTAAGTTCTACCAGGGATTCGCGACTCCCAGTAAGTATTGAACTCTTTTCTGTTATTGAACTTACGAGGTTGTTTCAACTTCACTGCAGGCTTCACAGGACTAAGAACAGTGTTAATGTTGGCTATGGGGTCTGCATATGACTAAGTGAAGGGCATAAAGCTTAGTTTATGCCAGGTGACTAACCTTTCCCTTGCCCAATGCCCTTTTGTTTCTTATTTGGCAGGCTACTGTTCTTGACATAATAGTCTAAGCCTTGGGCGTGCTTTGATGGTCGAGAGACATGTGTCTCTGCAATGATGAGTGAGGTGTCAACTCTGTCGTGCTCACGTCTTGTCGTCATACTGGATGGAAAATTGTCCACCTCAAAAACCGTCCCCCTTGTTGAACGTACGTGTTTGTTTGGCCCTGAAGTCCTGCCACCATCTGACAGACACTGGCAGCTAATTTATCCTTTTCAGGTAATGGACTTCTTTCACTTGCAACGGCATGTGACACAATGGCGTGTGGCAAGGATTGAATCTACAAAGGCTTTGTATTTTATACTATTGTACTTTAAATAGTGTACATACTGCCGCCAAGTTTTTGATAATTGGATGTTCAGGTTCAGGTTCAGACCCACGGTTCGGGTCCGCCCAAGGTGCTGAACCGGAACCACAGAGGGGGTTCAGTTCTCCTGCAGCTCCAGACCTGAACCTGCACATGGGGTCTGGTTCAGGTCCGAACTGGGTCCAGAAGGTCCGAACCTCAGACCATGGCCAGTATACCACTCACTCATGTTTGCTCCCAGACTTTGAATGAGATGTGCTCATATTGCACTGCTCTGCTGTGGAACACTTGAACACTTGCTGCTTCCTTCTGGCTCTTGCACAAGCTCACACCTATTGTATGTGACTCTGCTGCTAGTAGTTCCGAGGCCAACTGAAAGGAGGTTTTGGTCTTATATTGGGCCAGCCATGCAGGATTTTGTAACAAGAATCTAAGAGACTGGCATTTGCTGATTGTCAACATGCACAAATATACCCTGCTGCATGTAATTTGGCCTCAGATTTGCCACTTGGTGGCCCATACCCTCAAGTAGTTTTATATTTGTGCTACTACCAGCTTGCTCCCAGCTAAACCTGTGATTGATTCATCCTTGGCACCAGCCAGTGAAATGTACCACAACAGTACATTTTCTTTTCCTTTTCTCTTTTCAATCCTTTTCTAATCATCTTCATGCCACATTACCTTTCACCATTACACCAATGCATGTTGTGCTACCAACTATCCTCTGCACCACATCATCAACTTGTGTGTCACACTTTGGTCATATTGCAACATGACACAATCAATTCCAATGCTTAAAGACTTCTCCCAATTTAGTATACCCACCCAAATCTTCATATATATATGCATATATTTGACCTGTCACATACATAAATGATAACAGTTTGTCCTTATATCATATAGTTGCAATATGGATATTCCGAGGTCGAATGAAAATGAGACTCGGTCTTATGTTGGCGAGTCGCAGGGGATTTTGTAACGCTAGTTAAGATACCGGAATGTTCCGGGCAAATAAATAATTCATTGATTTATTACCAATCAATTGAGTTTTGTGGGAACTTTGGTACAT
>QFEO01011327.1:0-28050 GCA_003316615.1 Amanita pseudoporphyria | reverse complement strand
ACAGATTTCTCTTGCCTAGTGTTTCTTATTTAATAACCATGAGTAAATAGACCTGGCATAACAAATAGTGGTGTCAAGACAAACCCCATTAGACTTCTATGACCACCATGCCTACCACTCTCAGGCTTAATTGTTTCATAGAAGGTGAAGATAAAATCTCTACAGTTATCATTCAACTGTTATAACTTTGGCTTTATTTGGTTAGCTTCTCAGTTTCCATCTTATGCTTCGGGATGAGGCAGCTGGCGGAGATCCCAGCTAGCCTGAGGGTAAGCCGACACAGCGACACGGGTAGCCCCAAAACTGCCTCCGTGCCTGTCAGTGCTTATGCATTACTCGAAAGGGGCAGGCGGGCAGGCGCAAAGGAGTGGGGTGACTGCAGGATTCAAGGCGAGCCAGCTATGCGGCTGATGTGCGAGAATCAGTTTTCGCTAGCATTCCATTCTTACGCAATAAACAAACTCTTGCTGTGTATCCTTCAGTAGGAACCAGACAGGACACCGTGTATGAAAGGGAGGTCGAAACCTAGATTAAGATAATTCTTGAGAAGACAAATACAGAATAGTTTGTTGGGGCTTGTTCTTCCGTATAGATGTGACCCCTTCAGGAGATCCACTAGTCTTTGTTTTTCGCGTGGGACCGAAAACAAAAGAGGCGCTGTAGTAATCATTAATCATTTTCGGAGAGTGAAACGCTAATTACCTCCGATTTTAGAATCGCAACTCTGACCACCTAGGAGAAACGAGGGGCCTACGCTGACCCATCAGGATATTGACATGCGCGTGCGCCAGGAACCACTAGTAGGGCCCGTATGAATCCACTCTGTCGTAGCGGAAACAAACAGTCAGAACTACTACAACGCCCTACACTTTTGACATAAATTCCGATGTTATGCAAACGAAACAACCTGTGTTGGAAAATGAGCGGTAAAGGACTAGTCAAGTCAACATTTGATATCAACAAATTCGGACAGAACTCAACAGTGGGTTCGGGAAAATCTCCGCACCCTTATTGCCTGCCCCTGTATGCTTCATCGCCCCACACCAAATATATTTTGACACACTTGAAGTGGCTAACATGGTTCCCAGTGGATCCGATCTCCGCCATCGCCCCATTAGAAATGGTTAACACAGTCCCCCGATCTTCACCGTCTCCTACTCCAAGAAATGTTTAGCCATTTATGTCATCGGCAATTGTAGTGGACGGATACTTACATTTCTTCACCGGAACACATGTCCGGGCTTCAGTTGGGGTTGGAGTGCCAGCAGCTAATCTTCCAGTGGGTCGTGAACCACCAAGCGTTGAAGCGGTTTTTGTCTGAGGCTGGGGCGGCGATCAGGCGATCAGGCCTCCGGCTATGTTTGACCAGGCTTGCCAGGCCACGCCATAACGCCCTTGCGACTCTGAGGGCAACGTACATTGTCTCTCGTCAACCTTTCCCGCCGCTCAACTTCTTTTCGATTCCCTTCTCTCTCTGCCATTCAATACGTTCCCAATTGAACCAAGGAACAAACGATTCCACCATAGAATTCCACTGACATAGTGACTTTTCTGCGACCCTCTTCGCTCGATCGTTCATCCAAACACGCCTCAATGCTCTCGTTACTGAGTAGCCAATTTGCAGTTCCACATTCGACCAACTGATCGTCACAAAACTGTTGTCCTCGTCGCCAGACTTTTCCGGTCATCCTTCGCGTGCACTATCTTTTCTGCGCGTCATTAATCAATTTTCGTCTAGGTGTAATGAATATAAGCCTGGGCAAGCATACAGGGCCAGAGATGTACAGGAAAAGTAATGATTCAGTTAGGACGGTGGATTATGGACCGCAGAGTCCAAACTGTGCCGTCTTGCTACATCGAGTTTTCGTGATGCGCACCTTAAAGCTTAATGTGGCAGGTAGTACCATGCGGAAAGTTTTAACCCAAATGTGTTCCTCACGGACTCAGCCGTGCATGTGGAATGTCAAGCCAACCGTGTACATATACAAGACTGTTTGCTTATGCAAGTGATTGTGCTGTTTTATTGCTACCTTATCATCGAATGATGATTGATATTACAGTTCCGCCAGAAACCAAAATAAGGTTTGGTGTTTCTTGATCATTGAGTTCCGCAAAACGGTGTCGGTAAAGTTTGTTCTCGTCCGGTACTCCAAGCAATAACAAGAACGGATAGGATTTGCACCAAGTGGTTGAAGCGCCATCAAAATACCCTCCTCTCCGAAACTTTCAAGGTTGGCAAAAGTGTATTGCGACAATACGATGAGGGCTCACCCATGAGGAAGTACTGGCTGGCCCGAAGAGCGATCATCATCACGCAGGGCAACAATGGAGTCGTTATTTGCTATTCTTCAATTGCTGCCCATACTCTTCTATGGGATCTCCCTCCACGCGCAAAATTGTAGCACATTCCAACTTCCCGATCGGCCCGTGGCCATTGATGGAAATCTCGGTTATTCTGACAAGTTGGGTGCATGGCTTTTGTCTCTTATGACAGGCAAGAGTAGGGGACGTATCCAAAACAACAGCTGTCCGGTATCAACTTTCGGCGTCATCCCATCCATGCTGGGTATGGAGCTCATTTCCATGCAGACTGATGAAGTGCTGCGATGTTCACATGGCCTCACATGCGCCATTCTGCGATGTACCGATAACGATTGACTGCTCGACCTGTCTTCCACCCATCACTCAAGCCACTCACCATTTCTCGCCGTGACTTGCCTCGCTTAATGTCAAAGCGAAGGAGAAGCAACAAGCACATGTACATCTGCATAAACCCAATCTTCCGCTAAGCATTCGGATTCTATGCCTAATATGGATTGACCCCACAGCGTGGCATGCAGAACCATTTTCGGCGTCACATGCTTCTGCTTCATGACCCTCCCTTTTCAGTCTATCGCTGTACAGGGTCATGAGCCCGCCGAGTTTCTGGGCACTCTCCACGGCCGACCGTTCTAGTGAAAAGGGTGGAGGGGGGCTTTCGGCCGAGCAAATTCCTGCGTTTAGTGCGTGTTTTACAACCTTGAGATTTTATTGTCACATTTCCGGACTAATAAAATAACTTGATAAGAGGATCACATTGGTGTATTACGGTTTTACGCTTGAAGAAATATCTATGGGACCCTAAAATGGGGTGGATACCTCTGGAGCGGTGACAGCGGGGTGACTATACCGTTTTCTTGCAGTACTATCATTTTGGTAGACATTGAGAGATCTTGGGGTTGTTACGGTATGTGGGTAAATTCCTTCCTGTCATACTAATTCAGCCGTGGAAGTATGCATGGAACATTTGAGCGTTTATATGGTAAGTCCAAAGTCTGTCCTGTACAATATCGTCATCACTTTCAGTACCCTCAATCATGTTTTCTTCAAGCCCGGTCGTCACCGGGCGAATTAAACCAGGCTGGGTTGAAAGGGACTAATTTTTAGAAGTCAGCCCTATGCAACTCTGTATTGGTCTCAACGTGTTTGAAACGTCACGAAGAAAAAGAATGGTTCAATCCCCCGTTCCCGGCTTTGAAATCATCGTGCATCCGTCTTGTAAGTCTACTGGCGACAACATGTGACTGACCCAGGGTGGTTCTTTGCCATGAGACCGCCCCGGCTTGGCAAGGTTATGCGAAAGGGTATCAGTAAGCCTTAGCGCCAGACGCACCAATCGCACTTCTTGGACTGGCCGATAAAGGCCTGGGAGACTTTTGCGATCATGAGGTTTTGAAGAAGCGCTGAAAGTCAAAAATAGCTACTTGGTTTGTTCTATTTCAGTTATGTAACGCAAAAACAGTAATCGTGCTTTGTTTCTAGCTCTGATCGATCTGATCACCCAAATCAATTAAACACGAGGCGCCAGCCCGTGTGTCCTGTGTTCCTAAACCGGGATTAATAATCGAAACTCTTGACCATGGAAAAACCAAACATACCTTCAGAACTGCTACTATCGGTTACACGCGGGGCACCGGATAGTCATAACGTGCGTTCTGTGAAAAGAAGCAGGCCGAATCTAGAGCCGGGCTGGCATTTGATGACCTCACCCTTCATATAAGAGCGTTCTTGCAAACGTAGGTTCGCCATCCAAATCGCCTTCCTTCGACTTCAAAGAACATGGCCTCTCGTCCTGGACTGTTTTACGCATACGCAAAAAACGTGAGCCATTCTGTTTCTCGATTCTGGTAGCCATAGAAGCTCAACGATAGTTTACTACTATGCCAGAACCGAGACGATCACAGTGGTCGTTACCTCATTACTTTCGCCTCTAGAGCTGTAGCAGACGAATGGTGGCGAGCAGTATCTTCCTCTGTTCAGCGGGGTAATACTCGCTTCAGCCACATTGTCCGCCATTCTATGCAGTTCTATTCATACGATATTAATACCGCCAACATCATCCTCACTCTGACGGACAATCAAGTCAATGCTAACAATAATTTGATGAATCGGGTTTTCTTCAACCTCCAAAATGATCGCGATGCTCGGAATATCTCCCCTGCCCCCGTGCTCAGCTACACAGACCATCAAAATAACAAAGAGTGGGTCGTATACCTTTCCTGTGCTTTTGCAACACTGTCTGACCCATCTAATTGCAGCTTCTATGTCCGTTCTATGTCTCGACCAGAACTATTCTGGTTTTACGACAGGTCGACCGAGCGTGTTAGACCATCCAAGACTCAACGGTCCAAATTCAATATCCGAATCGTTGATCCTGAACAGCGAGCTGGGCCAAACGCAGTCATGATCGGGAGTGATATGGTTATCCTCTCAGTCGTTCGAGAAGAGATTGGTCTTGGTGGGGATCGAAACCAGGAATTGGTTGGAGGGTATGATGCGGGACAAGAATTCCGGTTTGGCGACTTCGATGGGGGCTTTGATGTCAGGTTCCCTCCATTGTCTACTGGCACGGATGAAGAGCTAGATAGGGCCACTATCGTCCGTGCTGCGTCGAACAGAGGTGATAGGTGGGAGCTTATTTAGGTTAGGATTGTTTGTCAATGTACTTCTGTATTCGTCGGTACCTACACTATGCATCTTGAGAACTGTGAATCGATGGATCGTCTTGGAGTAGTCATTACTGTTCTATGTGGTTCAAATACTGTCAGCTCAGCGCTGGTACTCGATGAACTATAAATCCATTTTAATCGCCCTAAAAAAATGCCAAAACTTCGTTCTCCATTAGAAAAATGTCACCAAATACTACACCATTGTGGTAACTGCCCCCGTCTCATGTAATGATTTCCAGCCTCCTCTCTGGGAATGAAGATAAATTACGTAGAGAAGCAGATGGTAGAGCTTCATGTTTTATTGGGACAATCAATTCCAGTTGTGACATTGAATCGAGTTGCCCATAGGTCCGAAAATGATACATGATAAATAGTTATTCTCAAGGTAGTAGGCTCCGCATTATCTTTGCGAAATTTCACCCTAGCGCTCTGATCAAAGAATTATTGAAACGAAATGGAATGTTATACTAATCCCAGTCAATGTTCATTGAGAACTCACCAGTCGTTGTCCAAGAAGTACCGTTTGCCCAATCGGAGCTATGACATTACCCTGAGATCATTCTGAACCTGATCTAATGCGACGATACTAGCAAAAGAATGCTCAACCTTTATGCCTGATTCAGTTATTTGAACTGGAACCCGTTTGAAGCCGAATCGTAATTTAACCGTTTGTGTCACTTCTCATCTAGAAAAAAACGTGGCTTGTTCTGAACCAACATCACGAAGAAAAGAAGAAGATCAAACAGGCCTAAATATGTGTGGACCCAATGCCCGTGCTTGGTTTTCCTTCATCCTCTGAAGCTAGGTTGAAACCATCTACGTCCATCTTGTTGGTCCGTTGACGACATTACATCCCGTGACACCTACCACCGCGGGAAGTAGAATAGTACTTTGCTATTGGTGTCCTGAAAACCGATGGCAAAGAGCCCGGCTGCCAGCGGTATACGTGCGATATTAAAGTTGTGGGGAATCCTAGTTCCCTGAGATAGATAGCCATGAGGATGAATGGTAAGTCTATGGGGAATCCCCTGAGGGAATGTCAGCCCTGTACAAAAGGGTATCAGCAAGTCTAAGCGCAAGACGTATCAATCGCATTTGATGGACCGGCAGAAACGAGCGTTCTGTGTAGCTCAACTGGGCTTGAGTCTGGGAGGCCAATAGTACTCGTGACTCAAGTCGGTCACACGCGAGGCGCTCGTCATCGGAGACTATAAAGTTTTGGAAAAGCGCTGAAGACAAGAATAGCAAATTTGCTTTGTTTCCGGCTCTTATCACTCGAATCAATTAAACACGAGGCGCCGGATTGTGTGTCCTGTGTTCCTAAACTAGGATTAATAATCGAAGCTCTTGGACACTTGGAAAAACCGAACATGCCTTCCTTCAGAACTACTTCCATCGGTTACACGCGGGGCATGGTCATAACATGAATTCTGTGAAAAAGAATTTGACTAACTCTAGGAACGGGCTGGTATCTGATGACCGCACCCTTCATATAAGAGCGTTCTTGCAAAGGTAGATTCGCCATCCAAATCGCCTTCCTTCGACTTCAAAGAATATGGCCTCTCGTCCTGGACTCTTTTACGCATACGCAAAAAACGTGAGCCATTCTGTTTCTCCAACCGCTGGCAGCCATAGAGGCTCAACGATGGTTTACTACTACACCAGAACCGAGACGATCACAGTGGTCGTTACCTCATTACTTTCGCCTCTAGAGCTGTAGCAGACGAATGGTGGCGAGGAATAACTTCCTCTGTTCAGCGCGGTTACGCTCGCTACAGCCACGTTGTCCGCCATTCTATGCAGTTCTATTCATACGACCTTAATAGCTATAACATCATGTACACCCTGACGGACGATCAAGTCAACGCTAACAATAATATGATGAATCGGGTTTTCTTCAACCACCAAAATGATCGTGACCATCGGAATATCTTCCCCGCCCCCGTGCTCAGCTACACAGACCATCAAAATAACAAAGAGTGGGTCGCATACGTTTCCTGTGCTTTTGCACCACTGTCTGACCAATCCAATTGCAGCTTCTATGTCCGTTCTATGTCTCGACCAGAACTATTCTGGTTTTACGACAGGTCGACCGAGCGTGTTAGACCTTCCAAGACTCAACGGTCCAAATTTAACATCCGAATCGCTGATCCTGAACAGCGAGCTGGGCCAAACGCAGTCATGATCGGGAGTGATATGGTTATCCTCTCAGTTGTTCGAGAAGAGATTGGTCTTGGCGGAGAACGGAATCAAGAATTGGTTGGAGGGTATGATGGGGGACAAGAATTCCGGTTTGGCGACTTCGATGGGGGCTTTGATGTCAGGTTCCCTCCGTTGTCTAATGGCACGGATGAAGAGCTAGAAAAAGCCACTATCGTCCGTGCCGCGTCGAACAGAGGCGATAGGTGGGAGCTCGTTTAGGTTAGGATTATTAGTCAACATACTTCTATGTCGTCGGTGTCTTTTGTAACGCGTCTCATGTATCTTGTGAATTGTGAATCGAAATAGTCATTGCTATTGGCCGTTCTAACACTGGCAGGGAGTTGTCGAATGAGGGGAACAACGAATTTGGGAGATCCCTGCATCTCCGAGTATTCAGATAGCCATGCACCCGGTGCACTCACCAATCTCTCAAAAACACACTTATTTTAAGATCCAGGATAAAAATTACACCAGTACGTCATGCAACAAGTTTTGAGATCTGTTGGGGCTTGAGTAAAGCCATGTCATTTTATATTGCGACTCATCTATTGCGCTCACCTTCCGCAGTTCCGAAGTGTGGGAACCAATATTCTTCAAGGTATCCAGTGCTCGCTCCTTTATTATTCAAGTCGCTAACTATGCAATCGCACCCCATGCCATTGCCTTGCATCCTGCCTCTCACACTTGCATACATGTTCCCCAACGCCATAAGAGCATCCTTTTAAACGAACTCGTTTCGATAATTCACCGCCACAGACCCCAATGACTCGTACGCCATCTGCACATAAACCAAAGTCAGCCAAAGTCAGCCAAAGTCAGTCAAATTCACTTAAAGTGAGTGCCCAATTCACACCGTCCAACTCGCCCAAATGTCGTATGAAGTCTATGCATCTACCTCGTGAAGAACGAGTGCTTTACATGAGCGCTTCGGCCCTATGAACCAGAATCAATGAACGTCATTCTCTCCCGTTGGATTAACTTGTCGCTCGGCAGTTTGTAAGCTTTCACATATTTGTGATGTACAGCAATGTCTATGCGAAAAAAAAATCCAATTTACGCCCCTAAACTCCGTATTGCCAAATAAAGGGTTCCTGAAGACCCGATTATATATTTGGACTTGCAAGTATACCCAATAGTTGCCTCACGTTTTCCCAGCATGGTCAGTTGGTTTTTGTATCCGTTACTTGCTTACACCGTGGTCCCATAGGTAACATACTCAGGATTGAGGAACAAGTCTAATCCGCAGCGTTGGACTGTATGTGCCAGTAAGACTTCTCATGTATGTGGGGCAACGATGCTTACGCACCATCCCATCGCCAGGTTGATGAGATAGGAACAGACGTGGTTTTCAGCCGTATGTATGGCACGGAGAAGTACGGATCCCTTATGGTCAACGACATCTATAACGATCTTCATTTTCACGTTTCCAGGATATGCATACGGTTTTCTACCCGTAAAAAGGAGGAAGAACATGATGCTTACGGTAATGACGACGATTCTGAGGGCGATGGTGAAGACGAAGATGAAGACGACGAAGGCGAGGACGAAGAAGACGATGGCGGCGATGAAAGAAGCGATGAGGATTCTGTCGAATGCAGGATATCCTTCTCAAAGGTACATCTAATTTGTCATGATACAGGCAGAAACAAGATGATCGACGTCTGTTGAAGTCTCAGATGGGTGTCCTGCTTGTCGTCGCTCGCGTTGACGAGCAGGGATTTTCCATAAAATCAGTTTCACATACAAGGGATTCTAGCATTGGAGAGGAACATCCAATCGGGGAAGACTGGAGGCATCGAGGCCTTCATTCTGGAAGCGTTCGTGATTTTAATTTCCGACTCAAAAGTCATACTCATCCGAAGCATATCAGCCAGATGAACTTGAAGATAGAGTTCGTGAAAGCCTCGAAAAATACTTGACAGATCGTGGGCTCGACAGCGAACATGCGGCGTTGATCATGCAGTACGCAAAAGAGAAGGAAGACCAAGTACGTTCTCCACAACCTGTACTCTATGCTTAACTCAGGATCTGTTTGCGCAGGAGCATACCGAATGGCAAAGGAACGTCGAGTCATTTATCAGCTCGTAGGATATGTATCATTGTACATTTCTTTTGCATACTTAATTTCGCAATCACAAGACCGGCTCGATGATTAGGAGGGAAGGCATTATGCACGAGCACCCATCAATATTTGTTATTAATCATATCATGTGGAACGCGGTATGCCAATGCCACCGTGTATCACCCCTTATCACCCTTCAGCTTCCCAAAAAACAAGAGCCTGGATCCCAACCACGTTTGCCATAACCCCAATCAGGTTTCCAGCGGATATAGCTGCTCCTTATCGATGTCCCATAACGTGGGTCACATTAGCCGCCCAGAATGATAAGTAGGTCGCCCACTTTGTTTAATAGTTGTCGTGTTCACAGTTCGTCTTACACGAAGTAGGCTAGCCCACCTTAGTATGGGTTACCTGATCTTGTTGGCTAGGACCTTTGTCCTTTGAACGCTTGTGCAAAATCGGCAATCACCGAGCGCCAAGTGGTATTTTTGCTAAAGATCCTGCAAAGCCCCCCGAACCCAAATTTCGTAAAGAAAGCCGCAAATATATAGGTAACGACAAGGGCGATGTATAAAAATCCCCATAAGTGTGTATCCATACGAGGCAACCCCCGTGAGTTCCCTATGAAGTGCCATAATAATGAAAGCCATCTAGTATCCGCAAGAGGTATCGGGTTCTTAAAAAGAGATCAGCTTGGAATGGTTTGCGAGCGAACGGGGATAATGCATAGAGCAGCGTCAGAACCATGTTCACCTGATCGACAACTGATATTCATAACTACAACAGTAAGTCCATAAGTCATTCGATGCGATCTACGACCAAATTTCACTGATTAGATTTACAGGACATATATAATACGCACTGTTGCCTATGTTCGCCCCACCCCCAGTACTTCCGATACTTACATTCTAGGATCATTTGTCACTCGGCCAATTCTTTCTGTTGGTAAAAACCCCTGGACGACTCGTCATGGACCCTGATTTCGATGTCAAACAAGCAATAACCACTCTAGCAGGTAAGAGTTTCTCTCGAGAAGTTTTGTAAGTGTTCCCCTGATCCGTTTGCAGGCATCACGCCACTCCTCTGGCCTTTCCTTCTCCTCTCACTAGGTGTAGCCTTTACACCCGTATCACCCTTACTGTGGAACTATTCCACGTGGCTACTTTTTACCATTCCTCTCGCCATCACCATCTTTGCTCCTATTCGCACATTTTCTGGACCTCTACGATATGGATACTTGGAGTATGCTTCGAAAGTCAATACCTTTCTCGCATTCTTCCTTGGGACACTCGGAGACTACTTCAAGGCCCTCCCCACGCTCGCACTGCCGGCGTTCTTCTTTCTCCCGATGCTCCCCGCATTATTTTCTGTTTTGTTCCCTACACTTCCTTTAGTCTGGCACTACGTCGCTTACCACTATCGTCGCCGCCTGAAAGAAGTCATGACCTCTGTATCTAAGATTACGGCTGAGCTAGATCTCGCCATCGTTCAGGCTGAACGAGCGAATACACTCGCGCATACATACGAGAAGCAAGCGCTATATGATATCTCGACAATTCAACGGGCCATGTCCCTTACTCTCCCACGACACAGTACGGACTTCATGACCTCTTCTACATCTGCAGAAGGGGAGCAACAACAGGAACACGGGGCCGATGCGGTGAACACCTTGGGAACTGACTTAGCGGAGAAGGTATTAGAGTCAGAGACGGAGATAAACGATATCGAATCCCAGGCGGTAGAGCTCCGTGTCTTACTGGAGCAGGCAATTGCAGTTGCGGTAGAAGGGAATATGGCTGAGGGCGATGCATTAAAGGACAAAGCTGCCACTTCCTTGGAAGCTATCTCTGAACAAGTCAAAGAATTGTGTTCGGCAGCAGAAGAAGTCAGGTCCACCTGGGTGGACTACCACCGCCGCCTCAACGCAATCACTTCCTTTGTAGCCGAGACTACTGCCTCTTTAGATCTCGCCACAGTACGGGCTGAACGAGCGAATGCACTCGCGCACACGTACGAGAAGCAAGCGCTATACGATATCTCGATAATCCAACGGGCCACATCCCTTACCCTTCCAGGACACAGCACGGACTTCATGGTCACTTCTGTGTCCGCAGAAAGGGAGCAACGACAGGGACATGGGACCGGTATGGTGCACACCCTGGGAACTGACTTCGCGAAGAAGGTAATAGAGTCGGAGACAGAGACAAATGATATCGAATCCCAGGTGGTAAAGCTCCGTGCCTTATTGGGGCAGGCAATTGCAGTTGCGGTAGAAGGGGATATGGCTAAGAGCGAAGGATTAAAGGACGAAGCTGTCACTTCCTTGAAAGATATCACTGAACAAGTCAATAAATTCTGTTCGGCAGCAGATGTCATTAGGCGCACCTGGGTGGACTACCGCCGCCGCCTCAACGCAGTCACTTCCTCTGTAACCGAGATTACTGTCTCCCTAGATTTCGCCGTCACTCGTGTCCGACGGGCTACTGATATAATGCACACATACGAGAAGCAAGCGCTGAGCACCATTGCCACAACCCGCCGCACCGCCTCCCTCACGCTCGCACTACATAGCACCGACTTCTTCGACACGTCCACATCTGCATGGGCAGCGCTAGGCCATACTACTGCATGTATTGAAGATCTCGTCTTTGAGGCTCGTAAGGTCGTTCCCTTGGCAAACGAGCTACGGCAATCTGAGTCCCCAGACGAGAGACGTCCCGTGATATTGGCTGAGACACTGTTCGAGCGGGCAAGCGGCGTCGTCGCAGCAGCATCTAACACGGAGAAATTGGCGCGCCAGGCTCAGGAGAGCATCACGCTATCAAAGGATGCAAGGAACCGGGCAGCGCATGCACGGCAGAGGGTGAAAGCAGAAGATGACAGGGTGCAGACATTAGGGACAGTGCTAGCGAAGAACGTGAGGAACGTAGAGGAAGGGGTCGATAAAATTGAGGGCAAGGTGGAGAGAGTTCGTGCCTCGTTGGCGCGGGCAATTGCATCCGCGGTAGGGGGGGATATAGACCGGGCAGACAAATTGATCGCAGAAGCCAAAAGAAACGTAAAAACTGTCGCTGAAGAAGCAAATGGTTTGTATACGGAAGCAGATGAAACGAGGCGCACTTGGGTAGAATTATCTGTGAACGGTTGGAACTAAAATTCGAATCATCCAAGTTCCCGTGTATTTACAAATCGTAATTCAGAGATGTCTAGGAATACTCGCTGGATAAGAACGAGCGAAGGTGAGTTGAGTTGGCACATATTACCCCTGGTCAGTAGATCTTGTGACATTCACCCTGAATCGCTCCGAACCTAGTCTCATGCAACCCTACAAAAGAACGAATACTTTATCTTCTTGCTTGATTTAGTCAGTCGGACTCGAACGCATTCGAAGCCAAGCTATAACATAACCACCTGTGTCATTTCTCATTAGGAGGTATTATTCCAAAAAAGCAACTTCAAGTTGTTTCGGACAGATATCACAAAGGAAAAAGTATGATCCAACACAGACTGAATGCAAGTCTTTAACTTACCTTCTTGAAGCGAGGGTGAAATTACCGACAGTGCACCCTTCTGGTAAGTCTACCGCCAGGCAAGACGAACCAGGGTGGTGCCTTGCCACGAGATCCTATAAAACGATGGAAAAACCGTACCGGCTGCCAGCGGTATGCGTGCGATATTACAGGTGCGGAGAGTCCGAGTTAACGGAGATAGATAGCCAGAAGTACGGACGTCGACCTTGTGCAGACTGCGGGTATCAGCGGGCCTAAGCGCTAGATGTATCAATTTTTTGGACTGGCCGAAATGAGTGTTTTGCGCAGTTAAACTGGGATAGATAATAGCCCAGAAGACATTTGCGGCCATAAGGTTCTAGAGAAGCGCTGAAAGTCAAAAATAGTTGGTTTGCTTTACCACTCGTGACTTGAACCAGTTACGTGCGAGGCGCTAGACGTGTTCTACATGACGTCGGAGATTACTGATGCTCTAATGTTTAGGGAAAGTGCTGAAGGCAAAAGTAGTAAACGCGCTTTGTTTCCGATTTTTACCACACGAATGAATTACTCACAAGGCGCCAAACTGTCAAAACGCTGTTGCTAAACGAAACTCCTGCCCTTGCGAGGCCACGGAAAAACCAAATATGTCTTACTCCCAGACTGCTGCCATCGGTTACACGCGAAGCACCCGGTAGTCATAACGTAAATTCTGTAATACTTGTGCCCTGACCCCTTCCCGACTCACTCAGGCACCTACTCTCCTCCTCCTGGACATGCTAATTCGGGCCGTGGTAGTGATTCCTCAGGCAATCGGGACCCTGATACATACTTGTATGCACCAGGTGCTTGGAATAAGATCGTTGTAAAGAGACGAGTGCCACAACTGGTAGAGAAACATAATGAGGTAAATCTTTATGCAGAAACAACATCGTAAGCTGCCCAGGTCCGTCGCGCCCTTACATCATGCGTCCCAGGGGTCTAAGGGTTCTTCCAACCTTAGACCTTAACTGTCACCACCCCATATTTTTTTGACCTAAATTTGATCCTTAGTACCTGACGTCTACGGCTAACTGATAACGACTTGGACCGGGCGGCAACAGTTAGCCTGCGCTCGCTAATCGATCCTGTTCGCCAGGGTCGTCCCGTTTTCTTATACTTGTGCTGAACAATGTTTTCCTTGTCAACATAAAAGAGATGAATCTAAGGTGGGAGCTGAGGCGGGCCAGAAACTGCCGGATATGAATCACTTACTTGTCTGAAGCCTGATTTACCTCCCCAGCAAATTACATCAAATGGTGTACGCTTCCTTGCACGCTTAGCGGAAACAATTATTTTTCTGCGATGTACCTTCCCATCTGAACCCCGAGCTTTAGCGCAGATTGATCCATCGTTGGCTAGCCAGAACCAACACTTGCTCGGGCTGCCCTCCTTTCTGCTTCTCCAAACGATTCTACCCTTACGTTTTGTCTTAAGAGGTGGTGGAGCGGGTTGCCTTAAAGTTGGTTCCGGGCCATGTGAACTGGTGCCAGTAAGAGGAGTGCTTGACGCGCCACTGCCAGAGAACGTGCTACTGCTGGAGTACGACTCGCTGTTGTCTTCAAGCCTGAAATGCCATAACTTGTCTCTCGGCGAAAGTTTAACCTACACGAGGAACATTTGTCAGATGTCGAATCAGATGCTGCATAAAGTATGATTACAGTCTTCCCAAAAGGGAATCCCCAACGCAAATTCGAGCGGCCGGGACAAGAGATCCTTCAAAAATTAGAAAGGTTGCGGACAATGGGAAACATAAGCAGACCTGTAGGCGGCCTTCTCAGAGTTGTTCTTAAACCGCATAATTGTCCAGGGTGTAGATTGATCTTTCTTGATTACCTGCGTCCCTTTTTTCGCTACAAGCGGAGAGCTAGCGAAACCCTCATTGCGATAACTTTGAATGGTCCACTTTTGGTTTGGCTTTTGTTCAACCACCCACTGAATTGTGCCAAGTAAGACAAAGCAAGAAAGTGACGACGGGTCCACTCGCCTGGACATTCGAATCACCTGATTTGGCCTTCACAAGTTTGCCACTTGTGTTAAAACGCACAGGGTGATCCTTATAGAAGATTAAGTAGGTGCCTGTGGGGATGTGTTCCTCGGTCGCCCAGGACATGGCCGTATGACTATGGCCGTGAACGATTTTTGCACTCGTGTATTAGCACTATTATGGGATCTCTGGCATGCTATATCGCTTCATGATGGCCGAAACTCAACCCTCGGACATCGCACCGAATGATTCCAGAACCGTCTTTTTGTATACCAATTGATAGGTAATCTGGGCCGGTAGCTGGCTAACGCGGATGACGGTCGTATTTTTACCATCCGCCACCAGGAGTTTGGCCAGAAAGTTTGGTTATGCCTAGAAAATTCTTTCATTAGAATCGTGTTCAAGATGAATTAAGCCATTGTACCGTAGTCTTATGTGAGCCAGAAGACGTGCTAGAGCATGTGCGGCTGACGCCCAATTAGAGCCCCGCGAGAGAATGACGGCTAAGCTAAGGGTATCATATGCATGCAGCCCGCTCCACTTCATTCATGGTGGATCGTCGCAAAGTTGGCGTACTCGGCAGCAGCTATAGTAGTAGCCGCTGAAAAGTCAATGGGACGATCGCAGACGAAACAGTCAAATGGAACATGAAAGTGAGGTTCATGTGCGGGGTCGACATGCCACGCCTAGTATCAGTTGAACGACTGAAGTCGTGAGCGCGTGAGTACCGACACTCTCATTCATATTTCCATGCAAAAAAAGACTATAGTAGTAACCAGGCGTCACCCGCAGGCAGCGCCACTATCATTAGCGCGGCGTGTCGTCAACGTTGTCACCAACCCTCATGCCACGAGTCCAATCTCTGAGAGACCTTCTGCTCACACTTGGCGACTATGTTCCCATGCCAGTTGCAAACATGCTAGAACGTTCTCAAGCTATTACGGACAACCGAGAGCAACACCATGAACTGACAAAACGAAACGTGGCGCTCATACAAGTGGTCAGTCAGGCCGGTATTGCTGCACACAAAGATGACCCCTCGTCTGAGGTCAAGGAATCGATAGGAATCGCAGAAAGGCAAGAGGTTCGGAATGCCTAGTGGGGATAAACGATGAACGTCATCCTTAGTTCTCTGCTTGCTATCTCAGGAGAATTGAGCAGCTGGAACAGATGGAAAACTTTTTCCAGAGAGCTGACCCGAACGCTCGAAAATCACCAGCTGTTTACGAAGTACCAGACCAAGATCGAGGACGTTCGGTCTAACCTAACGGTACAATATTTCGATTTTTGACTCTGGACATAAAAATAATGATCTTAAAATAGCTCGAGGCGGTATTAGGGACGTGGTCAAAGGTGGTGAAAATGGAGCAAACACTCAACAACGTCTCGCTACTCCGCTCTAATGACGGAGCTTCGAGTAAGTTATGACCTATATCTAATTTCTAACTTCCTGATTCTGGATAGGTTCTACTTCCACGGATGGGAATAACAACACAACCAGTGAAACCCGGAGAGAAGCGGCGAACCCATCGATTGATGACGCGCGCCAGCAAAACGTTGCATCCGCGAGAATCCATCGCGTGGAGTTGTCGCTCTCGTTGCGCGTAGCTTTTCTTGTGCTAATAGCTAGCGTTCTACCAATTTACTTGACATCCATTCGTTCAACGACCTCTAAGGTTTTAGCCATCTTTTTCTCACAAGCATAAGTTTGATGTGATATAGGTCCGTAATCACCCTCAAGCAAGCGACGACGATATCGTGAATCAGGTTCGTCAGAACGTTACTTTCATGTGCTTTGGGAATGGTAATCTGTTTTCAGATGTTGGGACTCAGGAACACTCGTGTCACATCAAGGTGGGTCGACCTTAAACTACATATCTCCATTCTGACAACGGGATATAGTACACCATTTCCCTCGGACCGTTTACCAGCTATTCCGGAACCATTTTTTGGACGTGAAGACATTCTAAATGCTATGGTTGGCAACACCACGAATGCGATTGACAAAGGTTCTCCTGAGCACATTGCGCTTACCGGGGGCATCGGGGTGGGAAAATCCACAATTGCACATATGTTTCTCAATCGAGAGGAAATTGACTTTGCGTTTGGACACTCACGTCACCTTATCTCTTGTCAGATAGTGCCGAACGTCGAGGCACTTCTACACACCTTGGCGGATTCATTGCCCCTAAAAACCAGGTCAAGTAATCCTCTGAAAGATATCGTTCACTACCTTCGCTTCAACCCTACGCGGATTCTTATCGTCTTCGATAATCTTGAAATGCCGGAAGATGTAAGCGACAGAGAAAGGTTGAGAGAAGTTTTGGGAAAGTTAAGGCAGTTTGCACACGTCCACATACTGCTGACTACGCGTGACCTGCCCTTGCCAGAGAATGTACGATGGTTGCACTTTCTCATACGGCCATTATCCCTGGATGCGGCCATACAGACATACAAATCAATAAGTCGTTATCACGATAGTCATATTAAAGACTTGGTGCAAGCACTTGATTGCGTACCATTCGCTATCGTTATTATTGCCCGTCAAGGCCAACTAGGTTTCTACCCGGTTGAATTACTTCGGCATCTCCAGTCAGGCAGAAAGCCTAATATCAGCCCCATTGATAACGCCATAAGGGTGGCTTTGTCGGGTAAAAGGTTCATGTCCGACCCAGAGGCACTCGTACTTCTCAGTATTCTTGCGAGGCTGCCAAAAGGCGTTCGTTACGACAGCTTGGCTGTAGTAGCGCCCATGATCAAGGATCATTTTGCAGCTGTAGAAACCATTCTTCAAGGTAGCCTCGCGAGCCGAGAAACTGATGGTTATATTCGCGTGCTAGCTCCCATTCGCTCTTACCTCTCCCGAAACCATGTCCTTGGAGCATCGCATGAACATGCTCTTAGAGCGTACCATTTCCAGCTTTGCAACGACAGCGGCTACAGACTTGGAACTGAGCAGTTCAAACGTGCATCAAATGTGCTCGCCGCAGAAGCAGTGAATGCTAGAGCCGTCCTACTGGATGCGCTGCAAAACGATCCTAGCACTGATGTAATTCGTGCCGTCTTGGGTTTTTCGAACTTTCTCTACTATGGCATTCCAAGCGTTGACGCTATCGAAAAGGCCGTTGAGGTCGCTGAAAATAACCATTCACTTGATCCGGATGGCACTCTGCTTCCCCTTTGTTTGGTGAGCTATGGAAAGCAGCTCATTCGATTGGATAGGTACGACGAAGCCGAGAAGGCATTGCAAAAAGCAGAAGGCCTTTTGAACTCGACCAGTGACTTTAACAATCTTGGCCTAATTCAATTCCACTACGGATATGTTAGCCGTCTCCTATACAAACACGATCGAGCTTCCGCGTCATATATCAAGGCACGAGAATATTTTGAGAAGGCAGGGGATCATGCTCGCGTTGCAGAAAGCTTGCGAGCCCTAGCTGTGCTCTCTTTCCAAGTTGGCGATATCCAAAGGGCCGTGCGACTTCTTGATCACGCTAGACAACATTGCATCGACGATGAGCCGTGCACGGTCGGAGTGTCATTTAGCCTCGCATGGGTTTTGAGGCAAACGAATATGACATATGCCGCCGAGTTATTGCAAAGCACTCGTAAGGCTTATGCTGACTACGGAGCTCGCTATCAGGCTGCATTGTGTTTGTTTCAAATGGGAATCGTCCAATATTCGTCGGGGAACTACGGAGAAGCCAAAAAGTCTCTCTTAGTTGCATACCAAGAGTTCGACGCTGAGGACAATTACGGACAGATGGGCTATACATTGGACCATCTTGTTGAACTCGAAGTGCAGAGGGAGAACTTTGAGCAGGCCCTCCAATACAATGGCGAAGCGCATTCTATTTTCGAGAAAATCGAAAATCAAAGAGAAGTGGTCAATTGTCGCATGGACCGTGCTCGCATACACACAAAGATGTGTCAACTAAATGAAGCGCGAGACGCGTATAATGATGCCCGAAGCATTAATACGGAACATCACCTCGATCCTGCATTATTGCAAACGATTGACAAGGAGCTTGAGAGTTTAGGTCGAAAATGTCGACCGATCTGGCGAATGTTATTACCCTGGTGAACACGGCACAAAAGAGAATGGAAATGTGCCAGGTATAAGGTCGGTTTTGAGAAAGTTGCGCCCAGTATCTGAATCTGGATATAAGGTGGCGGCTGCAGGACTGGGTCGCTAGGAACTTGCACCCCATTTCTACATCTGAACAAACTTCGGTGCTGTGGGTTAAGGGAGAAGACGAGACATGCCTGGATATGGCCATTGCGGGGACAACTGGACAGGGACAGGGACAGGGACAGGGACAGGAACGGATGGACCTACATCGCCCCCATCTCGATCGCAGCGAGATGGTGGTTTGTCTTTTCTTTCGTATTTTACGGTATTATGAAATGAACAAATCCCTACATCGCTCTTCTCGCAGAGTGGAGGTATCTTTTTTAATCAAATGAAGTCCCTCTGTAAAGCGATGTGTTGTCGGTAGCTTAGGCTTGGTTTAGGTATTGTATACATGACATGCATGACAGGCGCGAATGTGGGGTTGACATGTTGACAGGTGGGGTGCGGGGTTGACAGGCATTATGACAATTTACCCACGGTGTGACCCGCACCGGACTCAACGTGTCACAAACCTCCTGTATTCACCGTATCTCTGCAAGGTCAAAGAGAAAGAGGGTGAGTTCTGAGGTATTTATTTGGCATGGCCAATGTATCAATGATTCGTTCACGCATAGGTGGAAGTCCCAGTTCAGGTGGAGGGCCATCTGGTGATGGGTTCAGCGCTGTCCCCATCGGATATAATCGATACGGTAAAAGAACGAACGCCCCTTCCAGACCCACCCATATTTTGCCTTGTCTCCAGGACATTAACTCGGGGGAGTGGCCTTTGAACGCTTTTTGAGGAGTTTCTTCGGGTTTGCGAATTCCAACGACGGCCTAATGACATGTCAAATTAAAAACATCAGACAGCCACTTCATATAACCTCGCAATTGGCCTATAGGGCTTCGGAATTTGGACCGTGATAGTGATCCTCTGGGACCCCGATATACGATGTGCTCTATATATTAGCTTGGAGGAATCTGATAGTCTATAGCGAAACATCGTCTGTCCTATCATAAGCTATTAGTACTGTTCATCTTGCTCTCAAGTGACCTTCGCAACCTGTACGTTCACCTTCCAACGTTCAGATTGTTGGTCTTTAATTCACGTATCCTCCAGATGTCCTACGTATATTCATCCCGGACCCATGGTCTTAGCGCCGTACTCGAGCCAGACTCCAGTTCTTGGGGAGTGAACCACCTCGGCTTTTGGGTTGAAGTGCGCCCTAAAAACTTTACGAGTGGATGGGTTCATTTCGCAATCCCGACCCCTTCTGTCATTCACCGAACACGCTTCAAGGCAAGCACCGCGACAATTCGATTCTCCACAGGTGCCTCGGCCTTCATCGGAGCCGTCCACGTCTGGGATGGGGACACAAACTTGACCAGGCAGAATGGTTTGAACTTGCGCAACCCCAATATGCAAAACTATTCAGTCAATATTCCGGGCCAGCCTGATGTCTTTAATGGGGTCGGGGTTTCGGTTAACGTTAATTTCCAAAACACGGGACCTGATGCTTATATTCGATTTTCCTCTGCCGGTATCGACTTTGTTTGATGGTGGGTGAGTTTTTGAAGGATTTCGAGCAGGCTGCTGAACTTCTATGCCACAGAAATGTATGAAGATAGTGGTTAACTACGTTACATACCTGTCCACGTGTTGATGAGACAAATGAGCGTAGACTAGCATTATTAACAAATGTAAATGTATTCGTGCTTTGATGCTTTTTGGGATTCTTCATGACTCGAACTCAAAACGCGTCACTTACTGCACCGAGGACTACAGGATAGACTGTTACACTTCTACTTCATGCAGAGGGTCGGCAATAACCTGAACTTGACGGTCAGGGCGTGCCGTTTGTACATGCCCAGCGGTGAATACCACCTTCTAGGTGGCCAGATCCACAGGCTTACTGTCTATACTGCGTGGAATTTCAGGATTGCCGGTACATGCTGTGTCACTGTGCAAGGTACGTACGTCCTTTTGCTAATTGGTTTCCTTTTTCAACTCTGGTTTGAAAATTTTACTATAGTTATATTACGGAACGCTCATTTTGGATTTACATAGCGCGTCTTGAGTGTATGCAAGCAGCCTAAAATAAATGTCTACTCAAAAAAAAAAAACTGTTGTGCCATTCAATATTCAAATTCATCAGTAAATTCAGCTTTTGATCGGACAGCACAGCCTTTCTGTAGTTAGTCGGCCATCAATGCATCAATGCATCATTAATCATTCTTCTTGAATAGCGGAGGTAAAGATAATGTCCGTCTGTAAAAGATCTATTGTCTGTAGCTTAGGTTTGGTTTAAAAAAGGTGTAGTTAAGTTAGTAAATAATACAAATATAGGATGTTCAACAAGTGTGCAAGGCAAAAATGCGGTCAAAACCACACTTAGTGTCACCCCAGCGGTATTTCATAATAAACCATAAAAAAACCCTCACCACGCTCGCGGTGTTAGAAAGGGTGCGGTGTTGACAGGTGAGGATACGGCGTTGGTAGGTACGCGGTACGAGTACAGTGTTGGCAGGTGCGGGTGCCCGGGCGTGACGCGTGTTCGCGTGATCCGTGCTACGCGCTACAACCACACCCGCACCTTTATTTTTCTACATAGAAATTTGATTACAAATACTTGACCACCACCCGTCGTCCCTCTTTACATACATCATGTAAGTACGTGAACCGCGCCCGCACCTGTCAACGCCGGATCCTCACCTGTCAATCCTATGGCTGAACAAACCTGCTGTAATCATCATATCCCCGCCAGGTCGAAGGGAGAGAGGGTTGGTTTTGAGGTATGTATGTATTTTGTTGGTGCATCGATGATTTATTCACGCATAGGTGGAGGAGTATCTGGACCATGATAAGTTCTGCCAATACAGTAGCAGAACGAACGCCCCTTCCAGATCCACCCGTATTTTGCCTTGCTTCCAGGTCGCTATCTCTGGAGTGCCGCTTTTGAGCACTTTTTGGGGATTTCCTCAGGTTCGCAAATTTTCGACGACGGCCTGGTGAAACGCATGGCATGTCGAATAGAAATATCCGACAACTACCTTGCGGGCGGCCTATACGCATAGCGGTTCCCTGGGACCCCAATACACGACAATTTGTCTATAAATTCGCCTAGAGGAATCCGATGAGCTGTATCGAAACACCGTCTGCCCCACCATAAGCTATTGGTGATATTCATCTTGCTCTCAAGAACCCGTACGTTCATCGTTCAACGTTCATACCTTGTGTTTAATTTGTATATTCCTCCAGATGTCCTACGTATACGAATCCCGGACTCATGGTCTTAACGCCGTATTCGAGCCAGACTCCAGTTCTTGGGGAGTGAACCACACCGGCTATGGGGTTGAAGTTCGCCCTAAAAACCTTACGGGTGGATGGGTTCATTTTGCGATCCCTACCCCTGCTGTCATTCACCGAACACGCTTCAAGGCAAACGCTGCGATGATTCGATTCTCCACAGGTACAAAGGCCTTCATCGGAGCTATCCACGTCTGGGATGGAGACACAAACTTGATTAGGCAGAATGGTTTGAACTTGCGCGACGCCAATATGCAAAATTATTCGGTCAATATTCCGGGCCAGCCTGATGTCTTTAACGGGGTTGGGATTTCGGTTAACGTTAATTTCCAAAACACGGGACCTGATGCTTGGATTCGATTTTCCGCTGCCGGTATCGATTTTGTTTGATGGTAAGTGAGTTTTTAAAGGTTTTTGAGCAGGCTGCTAAACTCGTATGCCGCAGAAAGGAAAGGAAAGTATGAAGTGGTGGCCAAATACGTTACATACTACATGTTGATGACACAAATGAGCGTAGACTAGCATTATCAGCAAATGCATTCCTGTTTTGATGCTTTTTGAGATTCTTCGTAGCTCAAACTCAAAGGTGACATTTACTGCATCAACTTGACCACAGGATAGACTGTCACACTTGTACTTCAAGTTTCATGTGGAGGGTCGGCAATAACCTGAACTTGGCAGTCAGGGCATGTCGTTTGGTAACGGGGTGGTGAATATGAATACTGCCTACTTTTCACCTTCTCTGTGTCACTGCGCAAAGTACGCACATTCTTTTGCTAATTGGTTTCTAGTTGCGGCTACCAGAAATAACTTTGACAAGCTTGTCTCCTCTTATGGGACAACCGGAATCAGTAGAATTAATAATATAAACTCTCCGCCTCCCGCTCCTGTTCTTCCCATAACCGTTTTTCATTGTTATCTAAGGATGCATCAACGAACATGAAGGCCATCTTGTTGTCCTTTGAAAGCTCCAGGAAGTTGCCTCAAGAATTGTGTGGCGCCACGAAATCCGAAAGTGATAAGTGGCTGTGGCGATAATTCACACATACGTCTAGTATATGTTCCCTCGTTTGAGCGACTTTGCAAAGCCAACTTCATAATCAACCATGAAAAACCCTCACCACGCTCGCGGTGTTAGAAAGGGCGCGGTATTGATAGGTGACCAGTGACCGGTGAGGACGCGGCGTTGGTAGGTACGCGGTATACGAGTCCGGTTTTGGCAGGTGCGGGTGCGGCGTGTCGCGTGATCGATTGATCCGTGCTACGCGCTACACACCACACCCGCACCTTTCTTTTTCCACATAGAAAATACTTGACCACACACCTATTTACATATATCACGTAGTACGTGAACCGCACCTGCACATGTCAAGACCGGATCCTAACCTGTCGGTCCTACGGCTGAGTAAACCTGCTGTAATCGTCATATCCCCGCCAGGTCGAAGGGAGAGAGGGTTGGTTTTGAGGTATGTATGTATTTTGTTGGTGTATCGATGATTTATTCACGCATAGGTAGAGGAGTATCTGGGCCATGATGGGTTCAGCCAATAGAGTAACAGAACGAACTCCACCTGTATTTTGCCTTGTCTCTAGGTCAATATCTCGGAGGAGCCGTTTTTGAGTGCTTTTTGGGGATTTCCTCAGGTCCACAAATTTTCGACAACGACCGGCGACATGTATTGCATGCCGAATGGAAACATCAGACAACTACCTTGCGGGCGGCCTGTTGGTTTAGCGATTCCCTGGGACCCCAATACACGACGATTTGTCTATAAATTCGCCTAGAGGAATCCGATGAGCTGTATCGAAACATCGTCTGCCCCTCCATAAGCCATTCACCTTACTCTTAAGTGACCTTCGCAACCGTACGTTCATCGAATCGTTCAACGTTCATACCTTGTGTTTAATTTGTATATCCCTCCAGATGTCCTACGTATATGAATCCCGGACTCATGGCCTTAGCGCCGTACTTGAGCCAGACTCCAGTTCTTGGACAGCATTCCACGTCGGCTCTTGGGTTGAAGTGCGCCCCAAAAACTTAACGAGTGGATGGGTTCATTTTGCAATCCCTACCCCTGCTGTCGTTCACCGAACACGCTCCAAGGCAAGCACTGCGATGATCCGATTCGCCACAGGTACCAAGGCCTTCATCGGAGCTATCCACGTCTGGGATGGCGATACAAACTTGATTAGGCAGAATGGTTTGAACTTGCGCAGTCCCTACATAAAAAATTATTCAGTCGATATGCCGAACAAGCCTGATGTCTTTAATGGGGTTGGGATTTCGGTTAACATAAATTTCGAAAATACGGGCCCTGACGCTTGGATTCAAATTTCCACTGCCGGTATTGATTTTGTTTGACGGTAGGTGACCTTTTAAAGGGTTCTGAACAGGCTGCTGAACTTGTACAGGAATGAAATGCATAGAAGTAGTTGACAACTACGTTACATATCTGTCCAACAAAATGTAAATGCATTTGTGTTTTGGTGCTTTTTGAGAGACATTTTGAGTTGGATTTCCTGTACGAGCGATTGTGACCTGTGCTATTAGTAGCGCGACTGTGACACTGTTAACTTGATGTCTGCGCCGCCCCTCCCTCCGTACCCGTACACTGGCCCCGTCCGCCAGCCCTCGTTGCCGCCGCCTGTCCCGCCTGTCCCGCCCGACCTACGCAGGATGGCGTACGAGGGCGCGCTCGCCGCCCCAGCGCCGCGCACACCCGCCAACGCAAGTGATCTGCCTCCATCTTGGCTGCCATCCACTCATCCTTCATCCAGATCTCCCGCATCGCTGCCACTCCTCCGCCTATAAATTCCCAGCGGTCTGCCTGGGCCCCTGATCAGATGCTCAACTCCCACTTTCCTCAACCCCACCACCACCGGCCCCCAGTCATGAGCACCTACGGTCCTCCTCCCAAGCCACCCTCTCCCCCCGTAGCAGACGCCTCTTCCCTCACTGCTCCCATCCCAACCATTCCCGCTCTTCAGGCTGCCGTCCAAGCCGTCCAGCAACCGAACTACGACCCCGTCTCCAAAGTCGCTTGGTCCCGTGATGTCATCTTCCTCGTCAATCGCGCGCAGCAAAACAATTCGACGGATCCTCTTGTCGGCCCCGTAACTATTTCTGATCTGCAGCTTTTGCGTCTCACACAGATTGCCGTACCTGTCATCCTTGATCTTGCTTCGCGCGCTCAACAACAACCTATCCCGCCGCATATCGCCGAGGCCGTCTACCTCCGAGCCACGTTCGCTGCTAGTGGCGCTTTCCCAGACTTTCTCCGCCAAAATCTCCGCGCCGCTTTCCGCGACTTCGAAGCGGCTGCTCGTGCCGGCTATGCTTCCGCGTGGTTCAGGCTCGGCAGGGACTATGAATCCTTCAACGACTTTTCGCGTGCACGCGATTGCTTTGAACGAGGTATCAAGCTTAACGTCGAAAGCTGTTGTTACGTGCGTTGTACCCTTCCCCAAACCTTCCTGCGTCTCATTTAGCCGTTTGCTTAGCGTATGGGCATGGCTCATCTCATGGGACAACTCGGCCTATCCGCCTCTCCAGAGCACGCTCTTCCCTTGCTCTACCGAGCTGCTACTCTTGCTTCTTTAGAGAGCCCGCAACCTGCCTATGTCTTCGCTCTCCTACTCCTTAACGAATTTACGCAAGTCTCTGTTCCACCACAGACCATCGTCCCCTTTATACCAGCAGGTTCTAGTCCGCAACTAGAAGCACGCACGCACCTGGAACGCGCTGCCTATCTCCACTTTTCACCAGCGCAGTACAAACTAGGACATGCCTACGAGTTTGCCGAACCGCCCTTTCCCTTTGACCCTTTGCTTAGTGTGCAGTACTACAGTCTTGCAAGCCAACAGGGTGAAGTCGAGGCCGACATGGCGCTCAGTAAATGGTTCCTCTGTGGATCCGGCGATGATTCTTCATCCCCAGGACACTTTGACAAAGATGAAAATCTTGCCTGGACCTTTGCCGACAAGTCCGCTCGTCGTGGACTCCCAAGTGCCGAGTTTGCCATGGGATATTACGCGGAAGTCGGCGTTGGCGGTCCAAAGGACGTCAAGACCGCTATCAAATGGTACAAAAAGGCCAGAGATCACGGAAATGCCGACGCAGCCGAACGACTGGCGGCTCTCGAGCAATCTGTTCCGCAAGCTCTATCAAGACAAGAACACGATGTGATCACAGAGGACAAGCTGGTAAGAAAAAGGACACAAGCGAAGGAGCGCAGTGACCGCCATGGTGGACCTTTGTTACCCACCTCTTCCCTTCCGCAAACACCGCCGTCTCAGAAACGGAACAGCCAACAGCAGATCATGGACTTGGCTCGCCGGACCTCTATGCTACAGCGTCCACAACAGGGTCGCACACCAACCGGACCGGATTCGAGTCCGCAGCTGCGCCCAACTCAGCCACAAGCACCTGGACCCGGCCGTAGTGGTCCACATGGCTCACCGGCGCTTCACCCACAGCAATTTCCCAACATCAACCGTTATACTCTTACCGACAATCCCGTTGCTGCGACTTCGGCTCCTGGAAGGAATGTAAGCCCAGCTAGACCAGCTTCAAGTGGGAATCAAGGTGTCGGTCGGTATGGAAGAGGTGGCAGAGCCGTTACTGGAGGTGTGGGGGTGGCAACCCCACCCCTTTCTGGCAGTCCTGGACCAGTCGAAGGCGGTGAAGGTGCAGGTGAAGCACCAAGACCGCATAGAGGTCCATCCACGTTTGCTGAGATGGGGATACAAGGTGCGAAGGCAGAGGATAAGGAATGTGTGATCATGTAGGAGTGTCGCCTGGTACTAATTAGTAACATATCCTTTCTAGTCTTTATACTCCAATTTAAATTAATATGATGTACATAGTCCTGCTTTTTGTCAATTGGTTTGCATGTAGAATCTAGAAATATATTACAACTCGGTAAAACCGTTGAATAAACTATTCCTCCTCATCTTCATCTCCCGAGATTTCTGCGTTCTCTAGACCAGCTTTCACCATGAGTTGAGCAAGATCTTGTTCTTCCGTTTCAGATACCGCCTTGGGCTATTTATGAATTGGATAAGCATTTAACGGCGCCGCCGGATGATCCAAGTCAAGCATCGCACCTTCATTTTTACCACTAGATTACCGCCATCGTCCTCGACAGTACCCTGGATCGCTTCAATCGCCCGTTCCAGTCGCTCCACAGCTGCATACTGCAATGGCAAGTCGCCATCAAATACCGACTATCGATACGACGAACGGACTCACCTTGTCTGTGGCATTCGTGCTTAGTACGTATAACGGCGGGGCCACTAGCTTGGCTTTGATAGGCACATTTTCGCTACTTTGTTTCTCTCCTGCTCTTAGCGCTTTTTTAATAGAGTCAATGCCGAATGGAGTGTAACATGTCAGTTCGATGTCGGCACGGAGTTTGATCGGTTGGGGCGTCAAACGACGTGCTATTGTAGCCACGAGAATCTGACGAACTGCGGGTGACATAGAGGATTCTAATGGTGAGAAAACGGTATCCACTTCTCTACAAGTGAAATCAATTTATCATCATCAGCACAAGATCTCCCTTGCGTACGCGGACACACCACCTACGTCAGAGTGAGCTTGAAGGCGTCATATGGGTGCCCGTATTTCTGACCCAACGGCCATGCAATCTGTTCGTACAGCTTTTCAAGTTTTTCTTCTTCGTTGGCTCCTCCCGTTGGACCTTCTGGTTGCTCCAGAATCTCATCTTCCTGTCCCGCTTGCCGGGCTTTTCGAACTTTTCGGCTTTCTTTCTCTCCCGTCTCGATCGCTTGTGCATCGTCTAGCTGAGCCTCTGCGCCGACGGTGGTTATTTTAGAGGCAACGTGTCGCAGTATGGATGCG